>JAJJMB010006779.1:0-156920 GCA_023531105.1 Papaver atlanticum | reverse complement strand
ATATTTGACGACATTCTAAGTAACTTATAAAAACATATATTTAATGTGGTTCTTAACTTAATGCCTAGAGGAATTTTCTAACAATGAAGGCCATTATTTCATTGAAGGCCTTCCTCGGTTATTTATATAGTGACAGAAGCTTGGTTGATAGAAAAATAGGTGAAGCAATTAGTCCTTGATCGGTATCAATATCTCTAAGCATCGTGATCAATGCACCTACATTAATTTTCGCACGAAGCCTTCCCAAAATTCCTTGGGATATTGCTAATATAATGAGAATTTTCCACACTTGTTTTGCTGCTACTAAATGATATAATGATAAACAGCACATTCGTTTTTCTGAAGAAACTTCATCTCCTACTCCTAAAAGATATTGTTGAATTGGCCCAAATTGCAGAGAATAGGAAATCTCAATAGAGACATAGTAGTCGTCAATAAAAACACATTTGAGAAGCTGCAAACGAAGGCCAAGAGTGAAAGTCACATATTCCCATAGCTATGCCAACATGTGCTTATTATTGTATAAACTGCACAAAAATATTAAAACACAATAGTGGGTCAGTGGAATAGAGCCCCACCCTGGGAGACTATAATTAGCAATTGCAACGTGTGACTGACGTGCATTCCATTTGATAGATTAACAATTACGTGTAACCCGTGTAATTAAAATTTTCATGACTTAGGTTTTTGTTATATAAAGCTTGACACTAATTTGTTGGAAAATAATGATATGTTTCAAAAGTAATGAGTTGAAAGATAAATACTTCATTCGACTATAATCCCTATATGTTTACACTGCATTGCCATCTCCATCCATCTCGACCAACTAGGGTACGCGAGGATCCCTTTTATACTTTCTTGTGAATCTGAAAGTATAAAAAGTATAAACATGAAACCATATAAAGAAAAAATCACTCTATTTTACCTTCATTTCGGTACATTTAGGTGTTTATTTCTTGATGATTCATCACGGGAGAGCAGTAACACATGTCTTTCAACTTGAGCAAATTAATAATTCTACTATAGAGTGATCAATCTGGATAATTTCGCGTTATTGAATAAACCACCATGACTTGTAGGAATTCAAAAGTTTTGTTAAAACAAAAGTGTTTTCAGTTTAAGATGTGCGTTCCGAAATGCATAAATTTCAGCAAGCATCTCCTATATATCAAGCCTAAGTGTCTCATTCGTTAAGCCACTTTTAAAACCTCAACCACTTTAGCATATCGCGTTTACCTGATTACCCGGCAACTACTTTAGCTTGTTAAGCGGGAGGTGTTATGGAGTCTAGTCCTTTTTTTTAATCTTTAAACTAAAGCACATGGAGCTAAATATAGACAAAACTGAATCCGCATACGCCTTTGTTTTGATTGTTTACTTGAAGCATATATTTACAAAAAAAACCAACAACACTTATCCTTATTGAGTAATCACTTTTGACGTAATCACTTTCTTAAATGAATTTTATATTTTCCAAGAAACCACAACTGAAACAGGTAGTGAAGTGGTGTTGGAAGTTCGGGAGCTAAAATTTCCATTGGTGTGCTCGTTAAAGTTATGCTGATAGGATCTGTGATGATGATTTTTGTAACTCGGATTTAGCACCTAGCCACCTACAACAAAATATTTCAAATTAAAACATGAATTAGCAAAACTTCTAAGTATATCAAGCAAAATCAGGACTGGAAAGAACCAATAAAAAATTAGACCACCAGAAACACCACCGTCACATTCCCTACCACCACCAACAGTATCCTGCCCGACCACACCCACCCTCACCCCCCAGGCATGTACTATCAACTCCCACCACCACCAATCACACAACCATAGTTATTCACCAACTCCACCACCAAACATGGAATTTCATGTATGGAAGTTCGTTTCATGTCCCAAACAAAATTTACATCCACAAATACATAATAATACTGTATTTTGGATCACCTATTATGTTGACTGGGAAATAATTAAAAACTATAGCATAAAATTCAATAGTGTATCAATTAATCCAATTTCAGCTAAAAATCAATAAAACCCTTACCTCTTTGGATTTCCAATTGACTCATGAGTTGACTTCAGCCAAATGAGAATAAATTTAGTGCTGCCTTATATCTTATATTCGCAGTCCACTAACAGTTAGCTACCAACAACTTAAATCATGGAAATGAACCTAATTTTATAAAAGAAACCCACTCTGCAAGACAGAGTAAAGTTGTATATAGCATAAAAATTACTACATTAGGTCTCATTTCATCAAATCTAAAGTGAGAGGGAAAAAATGCACCTTCATTAATAAAATTACATATGTTGCCAGAATTAACTAAGAAAATAAGAAAACAAAAATTAAATAAAAACAGGGAAGGAACGAACACTAACTCACACCTGCAATCTCAATCGTAATACTAACAAAAGAATGAAAACAACCATTATGCTGTTACAAAAAAAAAAAAAAAAACAGTACCTTCTATAAAATCCTTTCATCCAAACCAACCCCTAATGGTTGCTCAGTAAAAAAAAAAAGAACATGTAAGGTAAAAGAAGATCAGAAATCAAAATAAAACAAAGAAAAGGAGTAAAACCTAATTACTATTAGGTTCAAATTGAGAAAATGAGAAAATAAATAATAAGATGAGAAAATAAATAAAGAACGTGCATGAGAGAAATAAAAGTAATCAAAATGAGAGAAAAATGAGTCGAAATAAAGAACGTACATGAGAGAAAATAAATATAGAACATGCATGAGAGAAAATAAAAGTAATCAAAAATAAAACTGAGAAAAAGGAGTCGAAATAAAGAACGTGCATGAGAGAAAACAAAAGAAATCAAAAATAAAACTTGAGGAAAAGGAGTCCAACAAAGTAACAAAGTGAGAGAGACATACACAATCTTCACCAAAATCATTGTCGTAACCACGAAATTTCCTTGAAAAACTATTGCTGATTGAACATATTTTTTCCCTAAGTTTGACATAAGTTGCCGATGAAGTACTTGCTAAATTTTGTGTAAAATGTTGTATGGCGCATGCAACTCCTAGATTTGTTTATTTGTTTCCGAAAATACACTAAACTATTCTACGTCTTAATATCGATATAGATGGAAAAGCTAAAATTCTATTTTTAGTATCAAACAATACCATATACGGTTACATTTCCTAAATTTTCCGTTTTAAGCTTGGCCACTCTTTGGTGATTGAGTTCTCTTTATAAACTTTGCCCTTTCAAGTCAAAAAAAAAAAAAAAATCTGAATAAGAATATGTCAAAATAATTCTGAATAAGAATAGCTAAAATTTGTTGTTTATAAAATTGTTGCTAGCTATTTGCTCTCTTCTCGCATCGGTGCATAGGTGCTAGCGAATTTGGCGCTTTAGGGAGGTACTATATAATTGAGTGAGCTAGATTTCAAAATTTTGTGCACTGATATTTTTCTTACTCATTTTCCTTGCCATATTTTAAGTTTTTGGAAGCAAAAAGCACACACTTGACATCACAGATATTCATTCAACATTACACCCCATAAGAAACCACTGATAGAAAACTTACCTTCCTCTCATTGCGACATACGACGGCGGGTATGACGACGTTGGAACAGATTTTTGTGGCATTGGCGGATAAAAGGCTAAATTTTTCTTCAAAAAGTACAACATACTTTTTCCCACACATGGAACTACCTTGATAATTTTTAACAAAAAATGAGCAACTGGTTGTCACTATTGGAAGTGGATCAGAGTTAGCTTTATTTCCCACCTGATTCTCATAGCGCAATCTTCATTCTAGAAACCTTGACACAGTTTGAAACAATTATTGTAGGTTTGGAGAGTTGCAACATTTACAGATGTAATACCGTACAGAGCAATAGAGAGGGATTGGCTGCTATACCTAGCAAGAAACTTAAGGCAGATGTCAATTATCATACGTGTAAGGGTTTAACACATGTTCGAGTTTTCATTCTTTTTCTCTACGTAATGTCAACTTAAGGCACATGTTGTGCCTATACTTTTAGTTGAATTTATTATTACAGACTTTAGACCGTAAAACGTTTCAAGGAAACTACTCTAAGATATAGAAAAAATGTTAAATGGAAGAAAAATGAACTTTATGGTGCAAAGGAGAAACATAAAGAGACAAAGAAGACTTACACATGTTGCATGGCATAACCCACTCCCAATAGCAAGTATCATATTTGATATGCGTAGAACAGTGAATCTTTTTTCAAAGTGTTGTGATAAGGCATTTATAAGCCATAAGAAGTTAAAGACAAAACAAACCTGCCTTAACCAACAGTAATTATCATTAACGAAAACTACTGCAAACTTGAGAAAATTGCTTCTCATAACTAAATAGCAGTGTTAGTGTCATTCATGTCCTGCTCTGAGTGTTCGGATGTTATTGATGCTTTTCACTAAGATAAAAAATAAAAAAATCAGATTTTCCAGAATCATAATCAACGATCAAAGCTATCCAAACAATAGGCTATGAAGAAATAGAAAGTAAAACATAACAAACCTTGGAATCAGATATTGGGTTCCACCTCAAAATAAAAAATAACATCAATATCAATATTGCTGCTGATCAAAGAAAGAATCCAATAATCCAATAATGAACAAAGATACCTTGATATTACTTTACATATGCCTGGCTACAACAACTGCAACAGGTGCATGATGGATATTACCTTGATACCTGCAAAACAAACTAAACCCCAAGAAAAGAAAAAAGTAAGCATCTAACCAAAGAAAGAAGGAGAAGAGAAAAACAATAACTACCTGTTGCAGCCATGTTTTGATTTCAGCGGAACCATACTTCCCACCCATTGAATGTGCAAGTCAGCTATTTTATATGTGATCGTAATTGAATGCGCAATTCTGGAAATCTTGTATCCTTTTATAGACCTACGGATTCACGGAACTTGATTATTATGAAAACCCTAGCAACAGTTCATTCGGAAAATACCATAACTTTGTCATTTAAATTTAGCATAAAATCTTCATACGGAATTCATTATCATAGATACTTAAAATAGGAGTCCATATTGAATATGAATGGAAAGTATCCGTATTAGGTTAGAAGTCTTAGATTTGCTTCTTAATGTAGATCAAACAGTAATGGTAAGTACGCACGTTAATTTAGGACACTTAAGAGTTATTTCTCAAAGCAGATTAGGCCACAATCATAGAATATGTTGTTACGTAAATTAATTTAGGACACTTATTTCTCGAAGCAGATGTGTCCACAATTATAAAATATACGGTTTTGATTTTACTTTACTTAGGTATTATTCTTGTTTTTTTTTGGAAACGGTCATTATATCTTTCTTTTTTAAAAACGGATATTTACAGATTTTTTTTCCCAAATATTTTCTTTATTTCTATTTTGACATTCACGTTTTTTTTTTCTTTTTTTTCAACAACCAATCCCAAGGTCCAGATTTTATTAAAATCATGTAAACGTGGTGTAAGAATCTGCTAAGCTATCACTCGGTTTGGAGCGTCAGATCGAGCCGATTCTATTAAAAATTAACGGCCACGAAATGTATGGGGTGTAAGTTGCTTTTCGACCAATTAGGAGCGAGGGTTTTGGTCACCGGCCAATGAAAGGGGAGGTTACTGCAACTCTCGACGTGGAGTGAAAGATGGTTGATTTTTAGGTTGTTAAAGAAGTAACATCGAATTATTATTGAATGGGTTTGGGTCCTTGCATTCAAAAATATAAGATGTTACCCTAAGAGCATTTTGAAGTTTATATTATTTTTTTCGTGGTGGGGTGGGGATTGAAGAAAAATGTTCTTCATTAACATTAGCATGCGGCTCTTATTGGACAATACTAATATCTAGTCACACGAAGTACTCCGGTTAATGTAAAAAATGCGGAACATGGCGACTTATGATCATGTTCCTATTGTGGATTAAGTCTCTCAATTTACAATACGTTAAATAGCACCTACGATAAGTTCATACTCTCCCAATTTAAGAAGTGCTTTTATCACATATTTTGTCTTTATAAACACAGTGAAAGACGAAAAAAATAAAGAAAATTTATACAAGAAAAACTTCCTACTTGAGGCCAGTGGAAGCAAAAAAAAAAAAAAAAAAAAAAAAAATTGAGAAGTCGGAGGGAACTGTAATGTATATATACTATGTTCGAAAGATTCCCACAACTCTCTCAGAATTAACTTTCTTGATTTTATTGTAAGCACCGGTGACATTAATATTTAAATTTAGGATATAATGCCAGATGGCTTAGAAAGACAACAAGGAATAATAATTGGAATAGGCAGATAGTACGTGGGGCAAATGATGAATCAAAATCAATGAGATCAAAATAAGGTATTGACTAACTGAGCCACGAGGAATGAAAAAATCCTGGTCGCAAACAAGCTCTTTACGAATATTCAGATTGGGATAGTATCCCATTTTGTTTTATTTTGGTGAAGCATGTATCCCATTTTGCTATTGTAATTTCTAGTTAGTATTATGATATTTGTGTTTCCATCAAAAATAAATAAAACAGTACTAATGATCACCATTGGTCTTTATCATTTACAACCATGAAAGTTAGTTAATTATTGCATGAATTGCTCACGAGAAATCATCAACTTTCCCACTATTTTCCTTTGTACGCTCACCACCTTAATCGAGGTCGGTTTATCCATTTTGAGCCAGGGGAAACTAATGAAATTGTAATATAAAAAAATCACAAACATTTGATGAAACAATTGGCAGGTAGTTGGCGGAATTTGAGAAGTTCGAGAGTCCAAAATGAGCATTATAAAGAGGTGATCAGGTGTCGGTGTCATTGTAGTACAGTGGTAAAGTTATTGGATAATGATATTAGTACTTGAGTTCGAAATTCACCAGCATCAAATTCTTTACCGATCAAAAAAATAAATAAAGGGTGATCAGGTGATGGAAATTTAGACGTTGGAGAAAACTTAAGCTGAAAAGCCCTATCTAATTTTTTCAATACTACTAAATAATTGTAATGATTAGTCATGGAAAACAACCACAAAGTCTATTTGCAGAACAAGAAAATGATGGTTTAGTGTCAAAAAAAATTTATCAGGAAATCCCTTTTTTTGTCTCGAAATATTTTTTGTCACGAAAAATCAAAACGAGACGAACATGAGGGGTTTGAATCTATAGTAGACTTATTGGGTTTGGATGACATCATATATTCTTCTTATTTTTTTAACGGTTTAATTATAGCTTATTTGGTTATTTTTTTTAATCTTTTAATATTTAATCCTTAAAAGAAATAACACAGAAAAAAGTCTCTCAAAGTATCACCTATTTTGGAGAGACTTTTTTTATAGCTTTTCATGGTATGTTTTGTAGTAAAAATCTCCACAAGTCTCTCAAAACCACAAGTCATTGATTTCAAATTTCATATCCAATAACAGAGAATTCTGAAGACTTTCAGAAACTCACGATCCAATAACAGAGAATTCTGAAGACTTTTAAAAAGTCACGATCCAATAACAGAGATTTATTGAGATTTTGAAAAACTCTTTGTTGATTAACAAGAGATTTCCAACGTCTCTAAAATTCTTTCAATATCTCCCCAAATATCAATTAACTAACCCCCTGTTAGACCACAATAGAAACATGTTCCTTAGTCGCCATGTTCGGCATTTTTGCATCGATCGGAGGACTTCCTGTGACTTCTATAATAGTACTGGCTATTAAGAGCCGCATGCTACACTACAAGAAACTTAACCTATTGTAGCACCCAATGGTTATGGCATAAACCCCCGCTAGTGCCGCGATAACCTATATAGCAAGAAGTTTATTGCTGCACCCACTCTCTATTACTGCAGCAAGAGATTATACTTTTTTCCACGCTCTTTTTATATTGTTGCTAAATTTTTATGGCAACAACTTCATTTTGCAACAGTAAATTATATCTTTTAGCTGCACTTGAGAACTATTGCGACTAAATTTTTTCTTTTGCAACATATAGATTGAAGATGTGACAATATATAGTGTACCAATAGGTAGATTTTCTTGTAGTGCTAATGTTATTGATGGGATTTTTTTTACTCGCACGTTGCCATAGTATAATTTGATCTATCAGTACAATAACCAACCATTGAAAAATATGAATGACATCAAATCAATTCACTTATTTAGACAAGTCTTTTAGCAAGTATCATCATAACCATTCATATATCCAACGTTTGGTTACGAAGAGAAATCAAAAGTGCTCAAACAAAATATATACTTGTTATTAGCATACCAACATTTGGGTGCTGACGGTCAAAAATATAAATAAATTTTTGAGCGCCAGCACCCCATGCAAATCTAGCATGCTTATGTTGCTTCTTAGATTTATACTCACAAATGGTTTTAACGTTCACCGGACTTATTTTCTCTACAACACAATATCCAAATTATATACTCCCTCTGTTTTTTTAAAAGAGATACTTTCACTTTTTCAGTTTAACTTGAAAATAGTTCAAATTGAAAAAGTGAAAGCATCACATTTCCAAAAACGGAGGGAGTACAACAACAAGAGCTAATGATCCCGTGAGCCACAGATGGAGACGGATACTAAATGCTGGTTGCGTCTACATGGAAGACTGGTTGTGGAACCAGAATTTCTATTTTTTAAAATTTGAAATTTGGTTTAGGTTCAATACTTGAGCATATGATAGTAATTTTTTGTTATGAGTTTAAACTTTCACAAATTTCATTGAAAATACATTTTTTTTCCCGAACAAGTAGTTCTTCTTAACATATTTGCTTTAACTTTTCCCAAAATCATGGCCTCGGACATGCACTTCTGGCTTTAGTTTATCTTTTGCTCCACTTCATTTATGTTTGTGTTCAAATGGGTTAAGTTTTCTCGAACATCTCAATTTTCACCATCTTTGTATAGTGAAATTTTTTCTTAAACCGCTGGCTTATAAAATATCACCGCTAATATTCACACTCCTCTCGAAATGATATGATACTTATAATAAGTTTAGTCATGTCCCAATAATGAAATGATAACATAACACAAGTTGTATGCCAAACATAAACTCGTGATCTTAATTTTTCATAATAAAATTTAGCAAGAAACTGCTCTCAAAATATCATCTCATTTTTGTTTATTTTTGTGCATTTCTCACAAAATATCATTTCATTTTTATTCATTTTTGTGCATTTTGAGTAGAAAAACAACGTACACATGTCTGCGTCTTAGTTTTTTGGAAATGTAGGTCTCTGGGTTTGCATTCGGGCGTGCCCACTTTTTCGTGTGTTTTCCGGGTTCGGAAGACAGGGACAAATTGTTGCTAACTAACTCACTGGGTTGCATAGACGCGGACACGACACGATGCGGACGCGGACAATACAACATTCTCAAAAAACTAGGACGCGGACATGCATACACATATTTTATTTATATATACAATCGTGTATTTATACAGCAAAGTTAAGTGTTTCGATCCTAAAAATTAGAAAATGATGCTACATGTGTATAAATTTCAAAAGAAAAGAAGAGATCGTTTGTTTATACACACCGAAGGTCAAGAAATCTGTTAGAGCATTGCTCGGTCGAACTCGCAAGCATTGCTATCTCAAGCTTGTTGTCAATTTTAGTTGCCAAAACTATAAGTCTTGATTTCTAGTCTACTTATAGCTAAGTCTCGAATTAGGATAGAAAGTGTAGTTGAGCTCTAGACTCCATGGCGTTCATCATGCAAAGACGAAGAACTAATCAAGGAAATGGTGGATCTTCATCGACAAAAAGGTATGTGGAGACTTGAACTTATCTATCACTCAAAATTCTATCTACTCTATCTCCTATCTTGAGACAGAAGTCGTATTGCTATATAGACTTCGATTATACACATTTGCTATTTCGAGCCGAGTTTATCTAGCTTATCTATTTCTCGAAATATGTGTTGGTAAGCTTTCTCTTTGGCCAAGTTCATCTTTACAAGTGACGAAAGTCATGTTGATTATTTCAATATCTTGAAATTGGTTTGATGTAAAATAGTGTGTGAATAACCTCTATTTAACATCCTCTAAGAATGTTTCAATGATTGAAATAAAGATTATAGAACATGTAACCATCTTTGGATATAAGCATATAATGTGTTCGCGCATTAGTGTATAAGTCCAAAACCGGGAACCAAATGTATGCATACTTGTGTGTGTACTAAATGGTTGATGGAGACTGGGTAAGTATGCGTACCCGTACGCATACTGGCGGAAGTTCACGACCGTGAATTTCTGCTGAATTTGGAAATCAAAACCAACTCAATCTGGTTACCTAAGTATGCGTACCCATACACATACTGGCGGAAAGTTCACCTCCGTGAATTTATGCTTCGTTTGGAAATCAAAACAAACTCAAATCTGGTTACTTAAGTACGCATACTTAAGTGTGTTACTTTCTAAAATTGGTTTGTTAATGAACTAAAACATTTATATACTCCCTCCGTCCCATTTTAGATGAAGGAGAAGGGTTTTTTTTAAGTCCCAAATTACATAAAGGCTTTCATATTTTCTCCATAAACCTTCCTGATTTGTCCATGCTTTGGAATCATATATAAACATAAAATATAATATAAGTTCAATTTCCCAAATGAAAATTTTTAAATAATCCACTAGATTCCAAATCCACATTAAAATTTAGGAATTAAAAACTAAAAAAAATTAAATATTTTAAAAGATATTAGTGAGGGTAGATTTGGAAAATATATAGTCTCTATCTTTTTTCTTAATATGTGTGAAAACACCTTCCCCTTCATTTAAAATGGAACGGAGGGAGTATTAAGGAACGCAATTTGCAAACCGTGGCTATAATGTTCATGAATCGATTCGAGTGAATCAAAACCGATTTTGTTTCGATTGTGTCATGTATACTTCTATAAGATCTAAGCAATTGAACAACTCTCGAACTAGTTCATTTGAGTCATTTGAACTAGTTATGGTGAAGATGAATAAGGTTGATATTAAAGTTCTCATATGGCTAACCATTGGTTAACTACTGTTGAGCCAACTAGGTGTACACGTTTAGGTACGGTTACTCAAACCTAAATGATGTATATTTCAATTGTGTATAACAAGCTAAGTTCGATCTAACGGTTGAAAGATATTAGCTTGAATCTAATCAGGTTTTCATCTAACGGTGAATATTGAATGCTTTGTTACCAAGGTAACTTAGATTGCAAACCCTGATTTGGAGACTATATAAAGGAGAACTCTAGCAACTGGGAAACCTAATCCCCACACCTCCTGTGTGATACTAGTTGTATAAGCTAGAGTCGATTCTCCTTTAACCTTAGGTTTCTACCGAGACCCTGTAGGTTAACGACTTAAAGACTTCATTGGGATTATGAAGCCAGACCCAACTATTTTCTCTGTAGTTGCGTGATCTAATCTTGTTGTTTCTATTGTGATTGAGTGCAATCGTAAGATTGGCTTGAGATTAATTTCTCTGATAGGCAAGATAGAAAAGTAGTCACAAACATCTTCGTCTCATCGTTTGTGATCCCGCAATATCTTGTTTCGCTAGTCGATTAAGATTATTGTGAGGTGATTGATAATTCTAGGATGTTCTTCGGGAATATAAGTCCGGGTTATCGATTGGTTCCTGTTCACCTTGATTTATCAAAAGACAGAACAAAATTCGTAGGTATTTCTGTGGGAGACAGATTTATCTATTCTTGTTGACTTTTCTGTGTGATACAGATTTGTTTATTAAAGTCTTCGACTTTGGGTCGTAGCAACTCTTAGTTGTGGGTGAGATCATCTAAGGGAATCAAGTGCGCAGTATACTGCTGGGATCAGAGAAGTAAGGAGCACAACTGTACCTTGGATCAGTGTGAGATTGATTGGGGTTCAACTACAGTCCAGACCGAAGTTAGTTTGTAGTAGGCTAGTGTCTGTAGCGGCTTAATACAGTGTGGTGTTCAATCTGGACTAGGTCCCGGGGGTTTTCTGCATTTGCGATTTCCTCGTTAACAAAACTTATGGTGTCTGTGTTATTTCTTTTCCGCATTATATTTTGTTATATAATAGAAATATCACAGGTTGTGCGTTTGTATTGATCAATTGGTAAATCCAACCTTTGGTTGTTGACTTAAATTGATTGATCCTTGAACATTGGTCTTTGGTACCGTTCAAGTTTATTTCTCTTGTATTCAATCAGACTCGCATATTTCTATTTGTTTGAGTTGGGATTGAATCGAGAAATTGAGATATAACTCTTTGATATACTTTTTATTAAGATTGAGTCTGACTATCTAGTTGATTCTCTTAAAAGTATATTAGAGTTAGTCCATACAGATTGCTAAGCGAAATATTGGGTGAGGTTGTTAGACCCCCGCTTTTTCAATTGATATCAGAGCAGGCAAATACGTATAAGACCTTATAAGTCTGTGTTTGTAAGCGATCTGACTCTATGGACAGAAGTGCTATCTTTAGACCTGAGTTTCTCATTCGGATGAACTGGAGATCCCAGGTTCGAAGATTACTAGAGTTAAACCTGAGTTTCTCATTCGGATAAACTGAAGATGAAATTTATCAGATTTGAAAATCCAAGGTTCATATATTACTAGAATTAGACATGAGTTTCTCATTCGGATGAACTGAAAATGAAATTTATCAGATTTCCACATCCAAGGTTCAAAGATTACTAGATTTAGACCCAAGTCTCTCATTCGGATGAACTGAAGATGAAATTTATCAGATTTGAACATCCCAGGTTCGAAGATTACTAGAGTTAGACCTGAGTTTCTCATTCGGATGAACTGAAGATGAAATTTATCATATTTCAACATCCAGGGCTCAAAGATTACTGATTTAGACTTGAGTTTCTCATTCGAATGAATTGAAGATGAAATTTGTCAGATTTGAACATCCCAGGTTTGAAGATTACTAGAGTTAGACTTGAGTTTCTCATTCGGATGAACTGAAGATTAAATTTATCAGATTTGTACATCCAAGGTTCGAAGATTACTAGAGTTAGACATGAGTTTCTCATTCGGATGAACTGAAAATGAAATTTATCAGATTTCAACATCCAAGTTTCAAAGATTACTAGATTTAGATCTGAGTTTCTCATTCGGATGAACTGAAGATGAAATTTATAAGATTTGAACATCCCAGGTTCGAAGATTACTAGAGTTAGACCTGAGTTTTCTCATTCGGATGAACTGAAGATGAAATTTATCAGATTTGAACATCCCAGGTTCGAAGATTACTAGAGTTAGACCTGAGTTTCTCATAAGTGTATCATATATTCCGAAGAATGTAAAAAATGACTAGATTACCCTTACAAGAAATACGTGAAGAAAATATTTTAGAGACTGTGAAAATGACAAGATTACCCTTACCCAAATAAGAATAACAAATTCCAGAAATTATGAAAATGACCAGATTACCCTTATCAGAAATAAGAGCAGTAAATATTCTAGAGACTGCAAAAAATGACTATTTTACCCTTTGCACGAAAGCTAGTGAAAATCCAATTCTCCACTGATTTGAAAATATTATTAAATGACTATTTTACCCTTTGCCCGAAAGTTAGCAAAAATTCAATTTTCCACTGATTTGAAAATATTATAAAATGACCATTTTACCCCTAGACCATTTTACCCTCTGAAGACTATTATAAAATGACTAATTTACCCTTTGAAGATTGATTATATCTGATCTTATCATCTTTGGTTCAGATATTACTAGAGTTAGACCTGAGTTTCTCATTCGGATGAACTGAAGATGGATTATATCTGATCTTATCATCTCGGGTTCAGATATTACTAGAGTTAGACCCGAGTCTCTCATTCGGATGAACTAAAGATGGATTATATCTGATCTTATCATCTCCGGTTCAGATATTCTAAAGTTAGACCTGAGTCTCTCATTCGGATGAACATAAGATGGATTATATCAGATCTTATCATCTCCGGTTCAGATATTACTAGAGTTAGTTCTTACTCGGATGAACTGAAGATGGGTTATATCTGATCTTATCATCTCAGTTCAGATATTACTAGAGTTAGACCTGAGTCTCCTATTCAGATGAACTGAAGATGAGTTATATCTGATCTTATCATCTTTGTTCAGATATTACTAGAGTTAGACCTGAGTCTCTTATTCGGATGAACTGAAGATGGATTATATCTGATCTTATCAGAAATAAGTAAAGTAAATATTACAAACTGTTAAAATGACCATATTACCCTTAATGGAAATAAGTGCAATAAATATTACGGAGACTGTGAAAATGACCAGATTACCCTTATCGGAAATAAGTAAAGTAAATATAACACATTTTGAAAATGACCATATTACCCTTACTGGAAATAAGTGAAATAAATATTTTGGCACAATGAAAATGACCATACTACCCTTATCGGAAATAAGTAAAGTAAATATTACAGACTGTGAAAATGACCATATTACCCTTATTGAAAATGTGTGCAATAAATATCATGGAGACCATGAAAATGACCAGACTACCGTTATCGGAAGTAAGTAAAGTAAATATTACAGACTGTGAAAATCGGACTACCCATACCAAAATAAATGCAGTAAATATTTAGGGACTGTGAAAATGACATTTTTACCCCTTTCCCGAAAGTTAGTGAAATGTCCATTCTGCCACTATTTTGTACTTTTTTTTTTAATAAAATGACCATTTTACCCCTGGACAGAGTGAACCAGACGTGATTCGAACACGCATCTGTGAAAATGATTAGATTACCCTTACCGGAAATAAATGCAACAAATATTCCGAAAATCGTAAAAATGACAAGACTATCCTTATCAAAAATAAGTGCAATAAATATTTCGAGACCGTAAAAGTGACTATTTTACCCCTTTCCCAAAAGTTAGTGAAATGTCCATTCTGGCACTAATTTGAATTTTATAAAATAATCGTTTTTCCCCTGGATAGAGTGAACCTTATTTTGGTTCAAGTGAATCTGGACCAGAAACAAAATCTGAAAATGAAATAAAATCCTAAAAGAAATGGTTGACTATATATTTTTATTAATCACCCGAAATTTCTATGAATTAAAAATAATTTACAAAGGATAAAGGACCTCAAAAAGAAAGAAGAAAAGAAAATTGAATGAGCGGTAGCTTTCTTCACATCCGAGTAGACTTTAAAAAAAAGACGGATCCCACGATCCATCTTTTCACATCCTGAGTATCTTATTTCTCTGTTCTTTGCTGCTTCCTGCAACGCAGCTTTCAGAAGCCTCTTAGCACTTCCCTGCAAGGAAAAAATCCCGTACAGCTTGCTGCAAGAAAAAAAGAGAAGACATATTTGAGATAGTGCGCAAAAGATTTGTAGACCTCATTACACTTGACAAACAAAGGCAACAGAACATTTGCAAAACTGCAAGATACTGCAGTTCACATACACCAAACAAAGTCTAATAAAAACTCATACATTTTAGCTTCTAATTCATCAAAAGACGATTAATGTAGATTACAACGACTTCAAAGCTTCAAAATTCGTCATAGGACGTAACAAAGGGCGTAAATTAGGTTCATCTAACAAAAGTTGTTGGAAAGTACTGCTAAGGATAAAGATATTGCTTATCATTCAGAAACATTTTGGACCATCATATGGTTATTCACTGAATCCTAACACTATAATATGCTTGCATATATCATAGTAATAGCAGAAAGTAAACAAATTTCAGTTTTATTTCAAAATACACCTGAAACAGATATTCACCATCTTAATTGGACATCAGCTTAGTTCAACTAAACACCATCTGCATCAAACATCTTTCCACAATACAGCTGAAACAGATATTCATCATCTTACGGCACTGATTCAACTTCAAACAAACAAAACTGACTAAAAATGAAAGACCGAAAGAGAACTATGTAAAAGTGAATGTCTGTTCTAGTAAAGTAAACCATAGTGGGGTTCACACAAATAAATAATACACCACTACCAAACTAGCTCTTAAGGTATTTTTTTTCCCGGTTTCTTCTTTTTATTTTATTTTTGATCGGCTACTCTAAAGGTAGTAATTAACTGACAGTAATTTGTGTTCTCCTTGTTAAGTCAGGTATCAACAAGTCACACTCCACCAGTTGTGGGACTCTTTACGTCAAGTATCATTAGTTGATTTAACCAGAAACGTGCATGACATGACAAGAAACAAAGTGCAATTGGAGAAAAGCGTAGAAAGTGCAGCAGCTAAGAAAAAGCATATATGCAAAGCAATCACTACCTACTCATGTGTGCAATTCTGAATTTCAATATGACTGCTCGAGAGGGTCCAGAACTCGGTCAAGATCCCTCACATACTCGAAGCTAAGAAAATGAGTTTGTCTTGTTGCAGAAAGACAAAAACTGAAAATCTTTAAAACCAAACAATATATCTCCTTGTGGTTTCATGCCAAAATTGAACCACAATAATGCTAGCACAGTCACAGTCATTGTTTACACAAAACATGTGCATTCTAGACATCCATGATCAGTCAATACCTACCTTTTTTAGACAGTCACAGCCACCAGTGATATCACTATAGAATTTGTATTACTAAACCAATCAATCCACCAAAATTCACCATTAACTTGGCATTTATCTTAATCTTGCCCCATACTTGAGTATTTTACTAATTAAGGGAAATGGTCAAGTGATGCCTAAAAAGAAAACGAACAAAAAGCATCATCAGGACTTGTTTACATATTGACAAGCCACTATCAAAGTATGTATCATTTTACTGTATCTAATTAATCAAAGTGAAGTAGTAAAGAAAATCAACTCCGCAAATATTTAACTCCACGAAGATTTGTTTAGCCAGAAAAATTTGTTCATAAATACAAATGAAAATGACTAGGTGCATGAGAAGGGTTTGGTTATGTGGCAAGCATTTAAACACGCAAACAAGTTCACACAGTACAGTATTCATAGAGAGACAGATGTTTAAAAAGAGGGAAAAAGAAAGCAAGTCAACAAACTAACCCCTTTAACACGTCTGATTTTAGAAGTGGCAATACTAATCACAGTCTGTACCAACATACAAGTTCCAATTGAGAGTACCAACGTACAAGTCTCAATCAATAGTACGAAAGTACTACAACATTTTCATCAAACAATATTAAAGATATATAAAACATAGCCATCACAAAGAGGCAAATGAGGTGGATGTACTAAAAATGATTAACACACTGAAGTATTGCTCTTGTTCATCTTAGCCAGTAACTACTATCCGTACACCCTGCACCACTAGCTAGTATGAGTCGCAAATCATCAAAGTCCAAATTTATAAATTTAAGGAAGTGACCTTAGATCCGAAACAGCTTATCAGGCATATTTAGTGGACACACTAAACTAATCATGCATTACACAAACTAGTACTATTGATTTTCTGTAATACAGACTCCATAATGGAAGTCTTAGTGTTCACTGATTTCTATATGTTTTAGATCAATGGGGTCAAGTACAGTACAATAGGAATAGAAGTCTTAGTGTTCACTAAAATCTGTTCTTAAGCTAAGATGTGAAAAATAATACATATGGAGTTCTATATCACATAAATCATCCTAAGCTATTTAAGAGGCCATTCTGCTAACATTTATCTACAACTGGGATAACTAAATACATCTCAAATCATAACTTAAAAGAAAAGACATCCCTTTTTCTAAGTTAAGGAAATGAGGTGCCTTAATGGTTTAACAACGCCAACAGCTAGCGGCATCGATCTACAACACAAATAAATCCATCTACCAAAGGGAGTTTCAATTCATTGATTACAGGGTAATACAAATCATATAACAAAATCAAGTTATCAATCTAAACTAGTTGAACCCACATCAAAAAAATAGTTCTGTAATCAATCTAAACATTCAAAATACCCTCCAATTTCGCCCTAATGTATCACCCAATTTCATATGACTAAAAAATTTATCAATTGATTCTGAAGAAATAGAGAACTCAATCACTTACCTAGTCAAATAACAAGATTGAACCAACGTAATTTATCATCAGCCTAATCAAGTCTCAACCATCTTCTTCATCTTCATCGTTCAAATTTTAGGTCAAACGATCCACATAACTAACATAATACATAACCCAGCTAAAATTGAACAGATTTGAATTCAAAGTCATATTAATTTTTAGGTGAAACTGGTGTGGTTTCGAGATGAAATTTTTACACTCTCAGAGTGTGCTAATGGCGGCACACGATGAACAAAGGAAAGAGAGTGTTTTTATTTCTGTGTTTGGCTGGAAAATAATCGAGAGAAAGGGATGATATTTGTCTAAGTCTATTTTCTAGTGAGTCAAGACCCGTTGACTTGGTCATTATGGATGTTTTCTAATATTAAAAGATTTAAGAAAATTAAAATTAAAAATTAAAATAACTTTTTATTAATAGAAATTAAATATAATTGTTAGTTTGTATAAATGTTGCAAGAGTTGTGACAAGAAGTGTTGTAAATTTGGGGCTGTTTTAAATGTGGTGAAATCTTTGGGTGGAATCATCATTTTAGATTATAATTTTTGGTGTTTTGATAATTGCAACCAAATATTATTGTTGCTAATAAAAGAATTTAATATTCCTAAGAGCTTCTCCAATGGAATGTGTGTGAAGAAAAAAGTCTTCATCCACATAGGATACACAACAATTTTTACAAAAAATCATCTCTAACCCATTGATGTGAGGATGATGTGGCAAAAAAAAAAGTTAGACATCCTCTAGGTCAACCTCTAGTTTTAGACATTCACTTAGAGGATGTCTTTCCATCCTAGTCACAGTTTTGTTAATAAAAATCATTAAAAACAAAAAAGGAAATAATTTTAACCAATTATATACCTACAAATAAGTAAAAGGATGATACAACATTTTATGGGTTGGAGACAAAAATTATTTTCTCATAATATTTAGGATTTTATACCTAGAGGATGTCTTAAAAGTGATGCCACATATGAAAGATCCACAATCACCATTGGAGAAGCTCTAATTATTATCACAAATATAAAATTTATTAACAATTATAACTGTTGCAAGACTTATCACAGGTGTATCTGTGACTGAAAAAGAAACTGTGACAAGTTACACTGTGATAAAATCCTGGATTTGGTGTAGTGGGAGTAGGTCTTTCCAAACTCTCTGTCATCTGCACATTACTAGAAAACAACTTATCAGAAGTATAAATTTCCTCCCATCCCTGTGATTGCTCACTTACATACCCGTCATAAGATTGTTGATATGTATGGGAGTATCCATAAGGCTCCGTAGGGTATGGTTGGTAGTTGTTATATGAATGAGATTGAAATCCATATTGATTACCACTATTATATATTGATTGGTCTTGTGCTCCGTACATGTTATTTCCGTTAGGAAACATGACGACTCACAAGAAAGAGAAAATCGAAACAAAAATCTAAAAAATAAATAAAAACAAGCTAAAACAAATAACAAATCAATTAGCAACCGCTCCCCGGCAGCTGCGCCAAAATTTGATACATGTCGTAACCACAACAAATTAATTAATATTTTTCCCACTAATTAACTAGTAATATAGCGGTAGTAAGGATCGTTCCCATAGAGAGCTGTGTAATTGATAGGTTATTTGAATCAGCGAAATAAAGTAAAAGACAAAGGGGGATTGGAATATGGATTAAAGTAAATAAAAAAAAAGAAACAAATAAGAAAGAAAAAAGATGATCAAAGAATCCTTCACCGTTACCAAGCGGTAACTGAGTTAGTATACTTATCTATCTTTCGTTAGAATTATTCATCACCAATTAAAGAATAATAGTTAGATCAGTGATATCCCCAAAACTCCTTTTTTCACTGGATACGGAAGTTCCCGACTACCAAATTCTATCCAACCGAACCACCGAGTAGTAGATCACTCAAGGTATAACCCAATCGAACGCTTTAAGCTTTGTGAATTTAGGTTGATCCCAGTAGTTAAACTCTTAGATCAAGGTCCACTTGCTGATGTTATCTTCACTCGCAATTACTCCACAAAATCCCTCTGCAAGGTCTCACGATTTATACTTGTGTAGAGAGTCAATCGACGATTACTGTTAGAGTATAGCTCTGTTGAACCCACAAAGCGTTGGTATGTCAAGTTTGGTTGTCATATTTTAGTGAATCAAAACTCATTTAAAGAGTCTCTTGATTATATACTAGAGTAAACTTCGTATAGGTTAGCTTGAAAGTGTTAGAATATGAGACTTACAAGTATTACATGAAGACTTGAAGAATGAGAAGAAGTATGGAGCTACAACGACAACATCATCCTTCCTCTTGAGGATAGTAATATTTGACTTGAACTGTTTCATTCCCTAACGTATCTTTGAGGTCGTGCATATTGAAAACATAACTGCGAAGATGTTTGAATGATTATACTCTAGTTAGACATAGTAATAAGGAATACAATACGAGGTTTATTGCTTAACCATTAAACTTTGTATATAAGACATCGACATGATCATATGAATGCTATTGTGATTATGTATGGGTATGAGTGAATATTTCATCCTAGGAAACAATGTTTTACATTCGTTTAAAGGAAGTAAGTTCATAAACTCGTTTTGTGAATCGAAAGGGAAATCGCTAGGCTTATTGGTATTGTTATTCATTGAAAATCTATTTTGAATTACCAATATGTGTGTTTAGTATAACCTCTCATAAACTTGTTTATGTATCTTGGTAAAACTATTCACAAGGCCTGAATTATGTATTGGTATGACTTTTATTAGTGAAACCGATCTTAAGTAATCACTCAAGATGGTATGATCAATGCCTTGTAAATAGCAACTTTTATCTAGCCATTGGGGAACCGATCCTAGTAAGAGGTGCATCAAATTTACAAGAGGGGAATCCATCCTTGTAAGAGGTGCAACACATTTTTAGTAGATGGGGGAACCGATCCTACGAACATGCGCAACAAGTTCTTAGAATATTGGGGAACCGATCCTATGGACATGTGCATCAAATACAGGTAGTTACCATAAGTATGTGGGGAACCAATCCTAGTACCTAGTCAACCGAGTTTTGGTAACTAGCGTGACTATGCACAGTTGTCGCATGGAGGTAGAACCGAACTTGTTTTGGTAGAACCGTGAAACCCATGATTGAAGATTTGATAGGATAATCAATCACATAGTTCTTGGAAGTCAGATGAACCAATTCTAAATTCGTTTGGAAGTGTGGCAAATCTGTTCCAAGATTGTAAGTATGAAAAAAGGACTTGCAAAGTAAAGATGTCGACATACTTTGAACACGTGCAGTAACTCTTATCATTAATTGTTCAAAGATATTCCTTAATAGTTAAAGGAGAATCCCAGGATCGAAATAAATTGATAATTTTTTAATTAAGGTTTCTTAGTTTTTATATGCTATTTAATTTCCAGCAATTAAATGCATATCTTTAGAAAATAATAATTAGTAATGTGCATTTAATGATTATAGATTTTTCTATTGGGATTTCGGTCAATATTTGGATAGTGCATTTCCAGGAGTTATGAAAACCGAATTTGTGTTTATTGCATATCTTTGAGAATATTCGGTTTTGGAAATTCCTTGGTGTCCAAACTTCCTTGTCTATAAATATTTAAGTTTGCATTTCTAGCAAACTAATCCTCAGAGCTAGCAAAACTACCTCAGTTGTGTTGTTACTGGTGGAGCCGCCTATCGGAGAGGAAAGTACCCTAATTAGGAGAAATCTCTTACGGCCGCTCGGTTTAAAGACTTCTTTGGGATTAAGAAGCTCTATTAGTACCGTTGGTGGGAAACTAGATAATTACAGTTTATTTTAGTTTTCGATTGATTTGATTGACTAACGGTTGTTGAACTTTGATTGCACCTAGTTTGTTAATGCTTGAGAATCTTCTCTTCTGATATAAGATTCACTCAAACTAGATTGAAGTTTTGACGGGGATCTTTAGACTGTTTGTAGATCTAAAGACGTCTTGTGATAATCCAACGTTAACAGACTCCGTTCTGTGTGTGATTGATCACAAGAGATTCAAGTTGATTGTGTGCACGTTTTGATTGAAGATCAAAGAAGATTTGAAGACAAGAAGACTTTTTGGGTTCATAATCTTTGGTGTGCACAATACTTGTTTCGGCTGGAAAGGGATCCAACTATAATCGGTTTATCTTTGTGATAGATTGGATTGATTAGTTGAGTAGATTGGCATCAATACACTTCTTTGTGATTAATAGTATTGATTGCATAGTCTAACAATTACTTCGGTAGTTGTTGAGAGATTGATCTAAGGATCCGACAAAGGAGTTTATTGGTTAAACGGAAGAGCCTTTGTCAAACTCATATCACGTTGTTTGAAAAGAGTGGTTACCGAACAGATTTGTTGTTCCTTTACTGTTTGGTATACGAACCAAAGGAATTGTTCCAAGTGCGTGACTTACTTCAAGTTGGAGGCGCAGGGATACTGAGGAAACTAGGTGAACTATAGGTTTAGTTGCTTGGTCTCAACTATACGAAGTTGGTTTGATTTTGTATAGCGGATTAATCCCGAGAGTATTCAATTCTTTACAAGGTCCCGAGGTTTTTCTTGCATTTGCGGTTTCCTCGTTAACAAATTCTTGCTGTGTCTTTTACTTTTCTATTTCCGCAATTATAATTGTTTTTATTATAATTAGAAGTAAAATACACAAACGTTAATTCATATTTACTTGATAGTAATCCTATGGTGTTTGTTTAAGTCCGAACCATTTATCAAGTAAACATACTTCGTTGTTGTATTGTCTCGATCTTGTATCCATAGTCAATCACACAAGTTATCTTGTTGTTGTATTGTCTCGATCTCGTATCCATAGACGATCAAATGAAGTGTGAACCGATTAGTTGTATTGTCTCGACTCGGTATATAGACAATTACTTTCGGAGAAAGGACTTACAGGTGGAAAAGTTTTATATTGAGGTATATTTGGGTACCCTCGTCTTTTCAATTACTTATCTCATAACTGTTACTAGCGATAGAACAATCAATAGACGAATCTAGTATGCATCCCAAATCAATCTAAGAATCACTCATAAACATTAGATATAAAAAAGACAATCGATGATGATTAAAACTTCGAATAGATTTATATAACTGATAAAGCTTCACGCCAGCACATTGAATTCATCCTTAATCAATCAAATGATTAGCTACACATGATTACAAAAGAATGGGTTCCCCCTAAAGGGGTAAACCCTAGGTTTTGATGTGGAAGATGATAAAATATATATGGGAGATGGATATGGTGATATGGATGATAAGATCCCTTCTTAAGGCTCTGGATGTCTTCTTCTATAGAACTCTATAAGTTAGGCTTTAGAATCCTTTTAGGACTGTGTTTTATTGAGTTGCAAGCTAATTTCGCGTCCAAATATGTCCCAGAAAGTAACCAGGTTCGGCTCATAACTTGCCGACCTTTCCCAGACGAATCTGACAAGTGAAATTTACTCTAGGCGAGTATTAGGTTCGGCTCACTTGATTAAATTTCTTTTGAGCCGAACATCTTCTTGTATACTCTTCGAAAATCTTCATTTTTAAGCTCTAGGTTCGGATGACTCGAGCTGATGAAGTTATCATCCGGACCTCTCTCTGTAACTTCAAGTCTATCAATCTTGTTTCTCCTATAACTTCTTCGTCCGAACTCGAAATGACCTCATTCTTTTTGCGTTCACTTCGTATTCTCGTTCTCTTAAAGATGGTATTAATAAATCCTTGATTTGAATGAGTTGAATTTGGCCCTTGGCCTTCCTTCATGGATAGACTCAACTTTCTTACTTATTTAAGCACTTTGTAGCTCCTTTTCAGATGATTCACCTATTATGACACATAAACTAGAAAATAATCATAATAACAAGTAATATGCAAGAATTATAGCTAAAACAAGTATGGAAATGACACTGAACATGTAAATTAAGCACTTATAAAAATTCTCCAAATACCAATTGAAATTATACTCATATGCTAGAGACTCACATCCCTGGGGGAAAGGAATTCCATAAGGAAACCTCTAAGTTGCATGCTCATGAGGATATAAATAAATTTGAGGCTCAATAGAGAAATCAGGATCTGGTTTATCTCCTTGATTTTGATCTTTGTTTGCCATTTTCCTGAAAAAGGATTGGTAAATTTTAGGTACTCTTTGTGTGGGTGGTTTGTTCTTTCTACAGGACAGTTGAAGAGTTGGGAAGAAAAGACTCCAAAATATTTTGATTTCTTCTATGATTTGATGAGTCAACAAAGTTTAAAGAGATGGCTTAAAGAGGTCTACCCCATTAAAACGGTTGCCCTTTAAATTAATCTCCCTTCCAATACATGCACGCAACATTTTGATGGGATCAAGGTGTTATTTACGACACTTGGCATGGAATGTCAAGCAGTGAGGACTATCCAACATCATGCGGGAACAACAACAGTTAAGAATAACATTACGGGCTTTTCTCACAAGATTCGTGTTTGGGGCCCTATGAGTAAAAACTGTTATCATCATAGCTCGCACGTGCTTCCCAGGTATGTTTTTTAGTCAAATAAATCATTGGTGCACAGTATCACTATCACCAGCAATTATGTTGGTCAATGCCCCCAACTGACCCCTGTCATGCATAGACAAAAAAAGGTACTACACTCCTACCACCTTAGTAAACACTATGTCTTGGGTCTACCTGCATTTGCTCTTGCTCTTCGTTTTGTTATTTGCAACAGGTCACACTCCAAGGTACCATTAACCACCATTCGACAAAGACATTGCATTCACAAGAAAACATCCTACCATCACATGGGCCCGTACCTTAAACTTCATTCCCACATAATATATACTAAATCCTATGATATTGGGATCATTCCAAGTGACAGATGCAAAGCCAAGACAAACATCATTATCTCCCATTATCCTCCCGTAACTAAAATTCAAATCAAAGTTGTTTCACCTTTACAGCTCTCTTCTAAGTCTATCAAAACCCATCTTCAGCTGGGTGATATTACTCTCTCCTTTTTCACAGACATGGCTTCCTCCTCCACCTCTAACCATATTGATTATCTAGTCAACGAAATGAAGACAGCTCTCAATATGCCTGAGGATCTATTTCCAAAAGTTTTCCTTAACACAAATGTATTCAATCCAAGCATGATCAAGGATGGAAATGGTGCTTCATTGGCAAACTATGCAACAATATTTGTTTTGAAACTTCTAAAGTCAGTTCCTTCATAAATGCAAACTGGGAAATGATTAGTAGAATTGAAGTTGATATTTGGAATGGAAGAAGAAATTTTTACATCATTAGACTCACCCATTAGGAGGATTATAACACTCTCAGAAAATGAGGCACCAGGAGAGTCTTTGATAAGCTAATGGTTCTAGTTGAAGTTCCTGTAGGAGGGACTGAACTCATTGGTGAAGAACAATTCTCAAAAGTCATGATTTGGTTACTCATCAAAAGAATCCCTAAACATATCATCCCGACATTAGGGGTATTCTTAAGCTAGCTGGAGTCTACCAAGATGCAAGAAAACCTTATAGAAGAGACAGATTTGAGAAGAGCATGGAAGTCAAGCTCAAAGTTGATGTAACCAGACCTCCCAAGTTTGGTATTGAAGCCTTTGAAACCACAACCCGCTCTCATTGGCTAGAATATTATTATACCTTGAATGGTATAAAGTTCTGTAAAGTCTGCAGAATTCTAGACCACCCTCTCCCTATTTGTGCTACTCCAACCAACCTATCAACTCAAAACCCCACTCCAAACACTCAAAGTCATTCTCCAAACATCCAACAACAGAAAGTTTAACTATCTGGAAAAGCCTTAATCTACCACACTTATTCTGACTCTGATGCTGCCTTAGAGTTTGAGGCCAAAATGAAGCATGTTAAAAGGTTGGAACTGGAAAATGGATAACTTAGCACCTTCATATTCTTCTAATCCTATCACTTTTAGAGCTCAAACTTCCATCTCTGGCAAAGATGCTATTGATCAGAATCCTGATATCTTGGCTTGTCAGATTAAGAACAAGAGATTGCATCTTACTAAGAAAATCATTGGCACCTACAAGAAGAAACTGCCAAACATGAAAACTGCTGCTAGAGCCATCATCCATCAAAATCTGGACAACTCTACCCAAAATTTTGATACTATTAGCTTCCCTGCATCCCCACCACCACAACCATTCCCTTTTCACTCCCTACCCACTTTAGCTCAAATCAAAGATTCATTCTATTTTTCATCAATATTTGCATAATGATACCATAGACTTAATCTTTGACATCAAAAGTTCATTCTATTTTTCATCAATATTTGCATAATGACATAATAGACTTTAACTTTTGACATATATGGGACAATCATAGTTCACGGACGCAAACATACATATCCCATAACATTATTTGCAATATATAAAACCAATAAAGATTATTAATACACCAAAATCATCTTCCAAATAAACTTAAGAATTTAAATAAATAAATATAAAAATATAACAAGATGAAAATCGTTGGCAATAGCTATGTGTAATCACAATAATTGCTATTCCAAACCCTAGTTATCCTTCTCAAAAACAAGAATAAATTCTCATAAGAAGTTTCCTAGACATTGTAGAGCTTTCTCAGGGCATCTACTGAGAATTCCTTCTCATCATGGTTTTTTAACTCGTACGATTCACGAGATTCAACTCGTGAATCGTACGAGTCGAGTCAGAAATTCCTATTTCGATTCAAAACGCATGTGTGAATCGTTTCATCAACAAATCAGACAGGTCAACGTTGGTCTATGCTTCAGACTGCGGTCAAACCGCATCTCGTGCTATTTTATTTTATTTATTTTGCAAAAATGACGTTGGTAGGAGTCGAACTTGCGACCTTTGGTTCAAGGGACAACACCCCAACCACTGAGCTGAGCCTCATTTTGCGATTAGTTATGCATTTATATCTTATTTATAAATACTTGGAAAATATATGTAATTTTTGTTAAACTTTTCACCTAGTTCATTATTTTTTATAGGAAAATATACGATTCAAAAATTGATCATGAATCTACGATTCACGATTTAACATACGATTCGATTCTTAAATTTTCAAAAGCGATTCACGATTCGATTTACGATTTAAAAACCTTGCTTCTCATTACTGAAGAACTCATTGATTATGGGATCATTTAATTCTTCCAGATCTTCAGAAATATCAGTTAACTCACTAAGTTCTCTTTTCAGTTCACACAAGGTGTTCTTTGTCAGAGATAACATTTGTTCATAGTGAGCTATCCTTTCCAAAGAGAACATGATTTGAGATTTTAAATCATTTCTTTTGCTGATGAAATCCTTCACCATAGCCCTAAAGTTATTATCATCTAGACAAATATACAAAAAACAGTTAGAGGATGAATCTTTTTCATCATTTGTATATTTCTCCTTTTTCTTCCTTGAGGGTAGGATTCCTTCACAAAGATACACATTAACTGCTTTTAATGCATCCCTTTTTGTAGTTCCTCTAGTTACAGGAGCCATGAAACTGTATCTTTCAAAGAGAAATGAGTGAAAGGGAATTTTGATCACAAATGAATATAAATAGCATACCGGATAAGTAAACCCTAAACAAAAACTTTGAAAAAGTCTTCATGGTTCACGATCCATTATCTATTTTTGACAACAACAAAAATTCAATTGCAAATCTTAACTTAAATAATCTTAAACTACCAAGGATAAGAAATTAACAACTATACAAGACTTGAGAAACCTTGATGCAATCCTCATATTCTCAAGTTAATAATGAGGATGCAACCATCACTATGGTTAGATAGTGATGGAGTGAGCAGAATGCTCACATCCTTGGTCACATGGTGACTTATCAAGGATTGTTGCGTAGACAGATTTCTTACCTTGTCTTCAGAAATTCCCTGTTGATTACTCAAAACTAGATCATCCTTTGCATATCATTCTGAAGTTTGGCAATTCGTTTATTGTTCCTCTTGAATTTCCAACACTTACTTTGAACATGATTCGCATTTCCACAAAACAAACACTTCAAAAATGAAATTTCGTTTTGCAGATGTGACTCCTGTTTATCACAACTTTTAACATCCATAATTCCAGAACCAGTTGGAACAAAGGAATTATTTGTCCTCACAGTCTTGTTTTTGAACCCTAAACCATTTGTATTTCCAAAAGATTTCTGACCAAATAACATTGCTTAAATCTTGTCAGAGCTTCCAGACAGCCTTTGTAGGTCACACTTAAGGGTATCAATCTCTTTTTCTTTTAGAGGCAGGCTTCTGGTGAATTCATCATTAAGACAGTCAATCTCAAGATTTTTCACCTGAAGTGATGATTCAAGTTTCTTCAACCTCATTTTTAGTTGAAGATTTTCTTAGTGAATTTCTTCATTTTTATCCAAGAATTCAAAAATCTCAGTGTCAGACTCTTGTTCTGAATCAGAATTTGAGTTAGAAGAAGTTTCTGCTGTGAAAGCTGAAAATTCTGTGAAAACTTCGGAAGTATGCAGATTGAACAACTGAATTGATTTTGCTTGTATAGGATCATCTGAAGCATCAAAGGGAGAGAGAGATGTTCCTCAAATCTTTTTCTTCTTCTCACAATATCCTTGATCTTTTATAAAATCAATGATCTGTTAGGATCAATATGATTTAAACAACATTCATCAGCCCACGACAAGCTAGGAGAACTACTTGTGTTGGTCACAGCATTGAACGCGGATGTTCTAGCTGTGTTCTGATCATGATCAAGAACTCTTAACTTTCCAATGAGTGAGTTTCTAGAAAGTGTATCAAGGTTATTTCTTTCAACGATGGCATGTTTCTTAGAATTGTATTTGGCTGGAAATGATCTAAGAATTTTCATCACAATGTCCTTTTCAGGAATAGTCTTACCCAATGCAAAAGATGCATTAACCATTTCAGACACCTTGTGATTAAGCTCATCTAATGAATCTTCATCAGCCATACGAAGATTTTCCCAATCAGAATTTAGGTTTTGAAGCCTAGCTTCTTTTACTGAGGAATCTCCTTCGAATATAGTTTCTAAGATATCCCAGGCTTCCATAGAATTAGTGCACATAGTCACATGGTGCTTAAGATCTGGGGTAATGACATGGATGATAGTATTCAGTCCATCAGGAAAAAAAATTGCAGCAAGAATCTCGGCAGGATCATATGCACCAATATCCTTCAGAACAGTTACATCGCCTTCTGCAACAACCGGAGGATCATATCCATTAACTACACGAACCCATGATTGAAAATCACGCACTTGAAGAAAGGCACGCATAGCAATTTTCCACCATAAGAAATTCGAGCCATTGAAGACTAGTGGTAAGTTTATAGAGATAACGTTTCTGTCGATAGAGTCAGATTGCTACAAACACAGACTTATGAGGACTTAAACATGTTTGCCTGTACTGATACCAATTGAAAAAGCGGGGGTCTAACAACCACACCCAATATTTCGTTTCGGCAATCTGTATGGAAAAACTCCAATATAATTCCAAGAGAATCAACTAGACAGTCAGACTCAATCAATGGAAATGCATCTAAGAGTTGTATCTCTGTTTCTCAACGTAATCAGCAAATCAAACAGATAGAAATCCGCGAGCCTGATTAATATGAGAAACAAATTGAATGGTACTAAAGACCAATGTTCAAGTGTCAATCAATGTATATCAACAACCAAAGGTTGGACAATCTAATTGATTGAACTACACACAACCTATGATATTTCAATTATATAGAAAATATAATGCGGAAAAGAAATAACACAGACACCAGAAATTTTGTTAACAAGGAAACCGCAAATGCAGAAAAACCTCTGGACCTAATCCAGATTTGAACACCACATTGTATTAATCCGCTACATACTCTAGCCTACTACAAGTTAACTTAGGACTGGAATGTAGTTAAGCCCTAACCAATCTCACACTGATTAAGGTACAGTCGCATTCCTTACACCTCTGAATCCCAGCAGGACTCTACGCACTTGGTTCCCTTAGCTGATCTCACCCACAACCAAGAGTTGCTACGACACAAAGTCGAAGACTTGATAAACAAATCTGTCTCACACAGAAAAGTCTATTGAATAGATAAATCTGTCTCCCACAGAAACACCTACGAGTTTTTGTTCCATCTTTTGATAAATCAAGGTGAACAGGAACCAATTGATACACCATACTTAAATTCCCGAAGAACAGCCTAGGAATATCAATCACCTTACAATGATCTTAACCGTATGAAAGCGGAACAAGATATTGTGGAATCACAACCGATTAACGCCGTGAAGTCTAAAGCTCAACAATACATTCTATCATAATCCGAGACATAGTTATAAGTAGACTAGAAATCTTCAAGACTTATAGTTTTGACAACTAAACTTGACAAACAAGCATGAGATAGCAACACTTGAGAATTCGACCGAGCAGTGCTCTAACACATACTACTAAAATCTGTGACTTACTCTCTAGAAGAATCATTTCTAAATACCCCTTGGTATCATAATTCTGTAAATTTGTCACACCTTTGGCATGGAATTTTCAAGGTCTTGAAACAAGAAATACTAAGAGATACCTAAATGATATGCTAAAAAAATTGAATCCTGATATTTTTTTTCTGTCTGAGACAAGACAAAAGAAGGAAAAGCTTAAAAAAGTCATGCAGGATATCAATGTCCAGAACTACTGGTTTGTTGAACTAGGAGGGGCTAGTGGCACTGCTGGTGGACTAGTATTGATTTGGAAAAGAACCATATCTATTGAAATCATTGATTTCTCCCTAAACCACATCAGTACTATAATTACCACTGCTCTTATCCCCCCCTTGGCTTTTTACTGGCTATTATGGTAGCCCTCATGAATTGGAGAAAAAAGTGGAGTCCTGGAGAATGTTGGAAAACACTACTCTAACTAATCATCTACCTTGGATGATTATTGGAGATTTCAACTTTCTTCTCCATGAATCTGAGAAATATAGTGTTAAACCAATTGATACTATTGAAGCAACTTGTTTTCAAAACAAAATTCTAGAGTTGGATTCAGTGGATATTGGTTTCACAGGCTGCCCTTTTACTTGGTCTAACAAAAGATCTGGTCCTGCTCTCATTTCTGAGACTAGATAGGGGCCTTGCAACTGCTAGTTGGTTGATCTTATTCCCTAATACCATCATATCAAATATGCTGGACATAGGGTCAGACCACCACCCTATCTTTTTAAATTCTAATCCTCATTGGAAGAGTGGAAGAATTTATTTGAAGTTTTTTGGCCCTTGGCTGAACCATGAGGATTGTAAGAAAATGATAGATGAATGCTGAAACAAGGATTTTACTGGTTCTAGTGCTTTCCTCATAGCTACAAAACTTAAAGATATCAAACTTCAAATGAGAATTTGGAACAAAGAGGTTAATGGTAATATCAAAACTACTGTGGAAGACTGCAAAAATCACATTAATTGGCTCCACAAAAACTACTTCAGAAGGGATAGGGGAGATGTCCTCAAAATGGCTAGAAAGAACCTCAAGCACTGGCTGGATATTGAACAATGCTTCTGGAAGAGTAAGAGCAGAGACCAAATTATACAGTTAGGGGACAGGAACACTGACTACTTCCACAAAGCCACTAAATGCAGAACAAGGAGGAATAAAATAGATATTATCCAAAATGAAAAAGGGGAATGGATATCTTAATATCATGAGGTAATTGCTTGCTTCACCAACCATTTCTCCAAAATGGCTACTGCTGAGCCCATTACCATAAACCCTGAAATCATAAGCCTTATACCAACTACCATCACCCACCATGATAACACCTTCATAAATAGAACCCCAGATATATGGTTGAAATAAAGAACATTGTCTTCAGTATGACATGTGATAAGGCTCCAGGACCTGATGGTTTCTCAGCAAATTTCTTCCAAGCCAATTGGGATATTTTGGGTACTGACATAGTTAGGATGGTTCAACATTTCTTCTCTTCTGGTCACATGCTCAAAGAAATGAATTCCACTTTCATTTCTCTCATACCCAAAACTGACACCCCTTCTTCTCCTAGCCATTTCAGACCCATTAGTCTTTGCAATACAACCTATAAGATTATATCCAAACTTATTGCTCATAGAATGAAACCTTATCTTAACAAGTTCATCTCCCCTTACCAATCTGCTTTTATACCTGGTAGACACATTTCTGACAATATTACTATAGCTCATGAGATAATACATTCCATGAGGTCTAAAAGAGGCAAGAAAGGAGAAAATGGTAGTATGGGTATCAAAATTGACATGGCTAAAGCTTTTAACAGAGTGGACTGGGAATTCCTTATAGCCATAATGAAGAAAATTGGTTTTAATCCTCACCGGTGTGGTTTAATTCACCAGTGTATTGCTACTACCACCTCTGCAGTTTTAGTAAATGGTTATCCTGATAAGTTTTTCAATCCATCAAGAGGTTTAAGGCAAGGTGATCCTCTGTCACCTTATCTTTTCCTCTTCTGCATAGAAGCTCTTTCAAGAACTCTATCCCAAGCTGAGGATATGGGGCTATTCACTGGCATAAAAATCTGCAAGAATGCCCATCTATCAACCATCTCTTGTTTGCTGATGAATGCATGGTTTTCTGCAAAGCCAACAAGACTGAAAGCCAAATCCTAGTGGATATCTTCCAAATATTCAGTGCAACCTCTGGCCAGCTAATTAACTTCAAAAAGTCTGGTGTTTTCTTCAGTAACAACACTGATCCCACTCTAAGCACCACTATCAGCAACAACATGGGAGCCCAAGTTTTTCAACTTCATGACAAATACCTTGGCTCTCCTCTATTTACTCATAGAAGCAAGATTATATCCTTCAGGCCTGGAGTGCACAAACTGAAACAAAGATTGATCAGCTGGAAAAATAGCCCCTTGAATCCTGCTGGCAGACATGTCCTCATAAGCTCTGTCACCTACACTACCAGCATTTACCAGATGAACTGCTTCAAACTGCCAAAGCAAACCTGTCAAGATCTCAACAAGCTGCAAAGAGACTTTTTCTGGGGAAAAAGTTTAGAAAACCCAACAGGTTACTATCCAAAAGCCTGCAAGTCCAAGGACTTGGGAGGTTTGGGTTTCAAGAATATGGAGTTATTCAACAGTTCCATGATAACAAAATTGGCTGGAGATTGGAAAAGAACAAGGACTCTCTGGTATCAACTTATGGATGCTAAGTATCTCATTGGTAGAAATGTTCTCAATTTGGACACTAAACCCAAAGATGGAGACTCTTGGATATGGAAAGGTATCCTAAAAGGAATAAATAATATCCAGCACCATAGTTCTTGGAGAATTGGAAATGGCAAAAAGATTAGAATCTGGGAGGACATCTGGATTCCCTCAATCTCTTCTCTAATTCCTAAACCTGCTGCTTACCCCGAAAATATCAATTTGGTCGGGCATCCCCTCTTACCATCTGGTGATTGGAACACAAACCTCATTACCACTTGGTTTACTACTGGCATTGTTGAATTTATACACAAATTAGTCACTCATCCTGATGATGAAGATACAATTGCGCAGAATCTCACTGATTCTGGAAATTTCACAGTAAAATCCCTCTACAAAGCTAAAATGGACCATCTTTAAGAAATGATACTTAGCCTAGCAATTGGAAGACTCTGTGGAAAATGGACATTGCTCCAGTTATCCAAATCTTTCTTTGGAAATGTTCCCATGGGATTCTCCCTACAAATGCTAAAACTGCAAGCATTCTGCACTATATTGATCCCATATGAAAGTTATGCAACTGTGGGGATGAAACTATGACATATATGTTTCTAAATTGTCCTGCTGCTACTTCTGTATGACAATTACTCCTTGGCACCTCTCATGGAAAGTTTGATTGCAATACAAACTTCATGGACTGGTTAAACACTTGGTTTACCTCTAAAACAACTAATAAGAACAACAGAATCTATGTTACTGGTTGCTGGTTCATCTGGAAGGCTAGATGTGACTTTATCTTCAGGCACATCAATCCTAATGCCAGAAATACTACTATCAGCACCCAACAACACTTATGTAACTACAATAGAGTGCATAATCTGACACATCATATTCTCAGTCAGAATCATCATTCTCATAATAGTAGCATTGCTATATCTGATGATACCAACTACTCCTTTGATACTGATCAAAGAGGAGATTATGGAATCCAAATACAAATCTGTACTTTGCAAGATCCTGAAACTTTATATTACTTCACTGCACTTACTGCTAAAGATTTTGCAGGAAACACCATTGGGACTAGAGGATATCCAAGACACAATGGAGAATTGGGGGGGGGGGGGGGGACAAGAGGAGCTAATCTAGCTTTTGGATGGGTCAAAGGAATGCAGCCTATCAATGTAGAAATCCAAGCTGAGTCCAGGGAAATTCTAGATCGTTTCAAGAAACTATATCACAATGCTGTTTAAGGAAGATATCATCTAAGTTACCATGAAACTTTTAGAAATCAAACGAATGCTGAAATAGATATTCAAGAGCAGCTTATTTCTTTTGCTTTAGTTGGTCTTACTTCTATTCACAGACTTCATAACTTAAGTTTTTTTAGCTATGCAATGTAAAAACTCGATATTTAGGAGTGGTGGTGCTACTTTGACTACCAGCTCCCCTGTGTACTCTCCTTAGGCTTTCTGCCTAAGTTTTTCTGTAAAAAAAAAGGGAAACAGTCCCGGCTAAGGAAAGGAAAGATTTTTCATGGAATTAAGTTAAAACTCACTCTTTAGGCCACGCTTCTTTTTATAGACCCACATTCCATGAAAATAATCAAACGATGGTATAGAAAGATGTCTGATTCCATGATATTAACTGTTATGAAACACAACTCTAATTTGATCAAGCCTAGGTGAATGGTGCAGTTTTAATGAAAAAAATTAACCAACCTTTCGAGAAAGCAGCCAAATGTGAGCCACTAATTGTTAGAACGATTTTTAAGGGACCATGGTTTTTTTTTTGAAGGGGACCATCGTTTTATTAAGCCACCTTCCCTATAGTTAGGAAATGACTAACTTATCCTTTATCCTTGTTTAAATTATGACTAGCCTAATAATCTCCTTTCTAAACTAACTAACTCAATTAAAACTCTAAATCATAAACATAAAAACACAATTAGAGGTACTATCAAAATTTCATTTTAAATTGTGGGAGTCCTAATCATAAAAATTAAAGTTGCAGAGAGAAGTTCGGCTAGGAAATTTGTGACAAAAAATTGTCGAACTAGCCGAACCTGCTGGAGATGAAGAACATGAAGAACAATTTGGTTGTTTCGCAGAAAAAAAATCCCAGCCGAACTTTTCAATTTCCTAACCGAATTTTTTATTTTCTAGCCGAACTTTCTGGTTTTCTAGCCTAATTTTCAGATAAAAGTTCGGTTACGTCGCAAAAAATTTCCTCATAATCGAACTTTTCTCTGAAATTCTATATATTGAGTTCGGTTACTTCATAAAAAATAATAATTCCTAACTGAATTTTCCTATGATAACTTATTTTGTTGATTTCGGCTATGTTTTATAAACTTTGCGATCATGCCAAACTTACCACTTGTGTTTTTTCCGCATATTTCTACAAAAAGTTTGGCTACGAAACCTATGGAATCGAATAAACCGAACAATACTCTGTAAACCCCATCCTAAAAGTTCGGTTACCTATCCCGAAATCGAACTTTGCAAAATTCCATTAAAGGTGGGTTCAGCTACCTGTGTTTGAAGATACACTAACCGAACTACACCAGCCGGTGAGTTCGGCATCATGTTCATAAGAAATTGTAGCCGAACTTGGTTGACCTAGCAAAGAAATTTTAAAAGATTTCACCCATCTCAAAAAAGTTTTCTTTTTTTTTTCCAAGACCATCTTCTTCTTCTTCTCTTCCAATAATTCTTCTACTTAAAAAACAACTTATTTAACCTCACTAATCACTCTAATTAACTTAACATAATCACTAATTAACCATTAAACTAACTAACCATTTCACTAACTTAATTAGGAAGGGTGTCCTTAAATTACTTCAAATAACTAACCAAAAATAAAATGATGGTCCCCTCTAAAAAAAAGAGTGGTGCCCAAAAAATTGTTCAATTGTTAGCCCCTCTATGGGAAGGGGCGAAGCTAGAAAGAACCATGTTTTAGGGCATACGCAAAAATTTCAGGGCATACAAAAGGATTGAACTAACTAGGGGTGGGGTGATAAGGGGTATCTAAATATAGGTAAATTACTTAGTTACCCTTGATTAATTTATTAATATAATTATCCTTTTCAAAATAAATTATTTTTTTAATAAAAAAATAAAAAAAATTGTTTAAATTTTTATTTTTATTTTTTTTTAATTTTATTATTATTGGATAAAGAGTATTACATTAATTAGTTGAAATCCTAACAAGCTAAGCTCCAACAACATACTACTACATTAATTGAACAAGTTGTTGTGCTAGCCTACCAGCGAGCCTCATGGGTAACCTAGCCAAGGGAGCCGAAGCGGATGGGGGGCTGAGATTGTGTCACAAGGGGGGCAAACTAACTCTACCTTCCATGTTAATTTCTGCAATATTACGCCATTGGGGGCTCGAACCTGGGACCTCCTGGAACGCATGAAAATTCTAGGAACGGGGATGACCAGCTGAGCTAGGTGGCCCGTTTTTTTTGTTTAATGAATAAAAAAAAAAAATTAAATAAATTTTCTTGTATTTGATTAATAGATTACCTTAAAAAAAAGTTTAAAAAAAAATAAATTATAATTATAAATTAAAAAAATAAATAAAATAAGGCCATTTTTGTCATTAAACAAAATATGTGGATAAAGGCTTTAAAGATTACTATCTAATGGCCCATTTTTGTCCTTATTTGATATGCCCTGGAAATTTTGCGTATGCCACAGGGTTCGCTAGGAAACCATGTTGCTTGAGAAAATTTGCTAATAGCCAATATGGTACATAAGGAACGATGTTTTGGGGACTACCCCAAAACAGTGGGGGACTACTATTCCAAATTGGGGGTGGATATTTGAAGTAATTTTGGGTCACCCCTTATCTAAAAAAAAATTAAATACCAAATTTACCCTTGGTAATTAAATTAGTTAGATTAGTTAGTGTTAGTGTAATGATTAATTAGTGATTAGTTAGTTATTAATAGGATAGTTTTGTTAGAATGAGAAGAAGAAGAAGAAGAAGAAGGAGAAGAACAAGAAGAAGAAGAAGAAGAAGATGAAGAAAAAAAAGATGAAGAAAAAGAGGGAAGAACACTCAAAATGTTATTTTGAGTTTAGTAAATATGATATGAGTGATTCATGTGATGATACCTCCTCCTCAGAATCAGAACCTCCTTCATCTCCAAATATATTTGTCAATATTTCTAATGATCCGGATATGAGTTATTTGTTAGATGATGAAAGCTATTTACCCCAAACTCAACCTAACGACCCAAATGATGAATTTTATCAGCCACAACCAGAAGATGAAGTTATGGGTACTCAGGTATGTCTCAAATTTCGTTAATGTAGCATGAATTGTGCAAAAAATTGGCCAAATCGAAAATTTCAGGAAGAAATTTCGAATTGGTCAAAGTAGTTCGGTTAGCAATCTTGCAGAACAGGTAGCCGAACTCTCCTGTATGTGCAGTTCGGTTACTCGTTTCAGCATACGCAGGTAACCGAACTCTGTTTTAATGGAGGTTTTTGAGAGTTCGGTTATCTTTTTCCAGAAAACGTTGCCGAATTAATTTTATAGAGTATACAGTTAATAGTTCGGTTGAGTCGAGTTTAGTCCCTTTGTTACCGAAGTTTATGTTCGGCAAGCTCGCAAATCACGTTCATTGAATAGGTAACCGAACTTTTAAGTTCGGTTTAGTCGATAGTAGTAATTATGTTGCCGAACTATACCATAGAAAATTCCAAAGAACAAGTTCGGCAATATCGCAATTTATTTTTCATAACCGAACTTATTGTTTGGCAGGATCGTATTTATTTTTACATTGCCGAAAATTTAAGTATTTCTTATTTTTAGTTGGTATTGACGTTGTGCTATTACTCGTAGGTTGCATACTAAAGGAGGATAACAAGGATAACCACTCATCTTTGTCCACCGTTTGTAATGCAATTGTGACAATTAGAAAGAAGGAATGGAGAGATTGACAAGTGATGCAACAATTGTTTTTTTTTTGGCCAAAGAGAAAGACTACGCGTTTCAAAAGGATGTGGATTCGGACGGAGAGATAACACAACTCTTCATTGCGCATCCAACGAGTGTTCAATTGGCTCAATGCTTTCATGAAGTTCTCATAATGGATTGTACTTATAAGACGAACAAGTACGAGATGCCATTGTTGAATATTGTTGGGCGTACTTCGACGCAGTCACCGTTTACCGTGGCGTTTTGTTTCTTAAGGGACGAGCAAGAACCTAGTTACATTTGGGCACTACAACAAGTTAAGGAAATCTTCCGAGGTGATGATATTCCCGGGGTTATAGTCACCGACAATGAAGTCGCATTGATGAATGCAATAGAGGTAGTGTTTCCATTAGCACACAATATGCTTTGTACGTTCCATATATGGTGTAATTTGATAAATAGGTGCAAGCCAACAATTTGTCCACCCAAGAAAAAAGGATATGAAGAGATTAAGATGTTACCGGAACATGAAAGAGCGGATGCAAAAGAAGAAGTTGATAAACAATACGATCTAAATTACGCTAAATGGGTTGCTTTCAACGGTGAATGGGAATCATTGTGTTGGTCTCTTACCGAGGAAGAGTATCATTTAAATCTTGCGGGGTTTATCGCCCATTGGGATACTCCCAATTATCCCGGTGTTGTATCGTATGTTCTTCGCCAATGGTTGGAACCACACAAAGAGAGGTTTGTTAATGCCTATATCAACCAATATAAACACTTGGGAAATCAAGCGACAAGTTTAGTAGAGTCGGCTCACCATCGGTTGAAGAAGAATCTCTTTGGATGTGTTGATAATTTCATAACCGTGTGGAATGCTATGGAGAATTACTTCAAGCGCGACATTGATAGAATTAAAGAGAAGTTCCAAAAAAGCCGTATATTCAAAACGACCGGAAAATATGCCGACCACCCATTGTTCAAGGGAATCCATTACAACGTATCTCGCCAATGTATGAAGTTGTTGATTATAGAAGTCGAGTTGATTGATAAGTGGGAAACCAAGAGAAACCATTAGGATACCAAATTGGTCCATAGTATGCCGAGACGGTAGAGAAACCATTCATATCTTCTTCATCTATAGGGACATCATCGGGTACGGCGTATGGGTGAAATACCACATCGTTCACCGTAAGTTTATCCAATTTCTCTCTCAACGAAGTCAACTGCTCTTCTTTAGACTTATTTTGTGCGTCCAAAAACAACAATTTTCCTGCTGTAGGTTCGTCATAGGGATAAGGTGTCTTTTCCCTAGCCAATCCCAATGAAGGGAAGTGGTCATAAATCCAAACCTATGCGAAAATACGAAAATATTAACCACATACATGATAATTGATTTGGGAGAAGAAAATTTATGCGAATAATTTGCTAACTAACAATGTAAAAGCTCACCTGAATAAGAGTTAAGTAACCTCCAATTTGAGTTGTCTTAATCCTCGACCTTTTGCTCATCTCTCCTAGAACAAAAGCAAGCACCCCAGTGTCCCAAGAGTATTGATTAATCTCATCGAGATTCTCCAAAAGCTGTAGATAATGTGCATCCACCCTATTTCCATAAGTGTCGGGGAAAATGACGGTTCCTAGCTGATATAACCAATAAGCGGTGACATGATGCCTAAGGGTCTCCTGGTCCATCACCAACTTTCCTTTCTCCACCTTCTTTCTTGTCCCTCCAAATGCTTCCTTCAACTTTACCAACTTGAATTTCTTCACCTTCTTCTTGAACGCTCCATTTACCTCTCTTGGATTATACTCATCGCCCCGTTTAGGGGACTTCACAGAACGTCTAAACTCACATTGAGCCTTTCTTGCATCCCATCCTAGACATTTTAGAGCCAATTCTTCAAGAGCTTCATAATGCATCGAGGGGTTGTAGCCTTCTCGAAGACATTTACCTTCCACTGGTAAGCCGGTTATTCTCGAGCAATCTTCGGGAGTAATTCCCATCTCGCCAAATGGAAGATGCATTGTATATGTCTCGGGATAATACCTCTCGAGAAATGCGGATACGGCAACAACGTCAAAATCCACATGTGCATACTCTATAGCTCTCCATAACACACACTGTTTTACCTTTGCTTGAAATTCGTCACACTCCAAAGAAAGATCCCATTTGGACGCCTTTTGACGACGAATAAGACGAACAGCATCATTATGATCCTATGAAAATAACATAACACTATTAATACTTGACGAAACATGTCCCAAAAAAAAATCGTTTTGCTAGGTAAGAATGAACTTAAAGAATACTTTTGTCGCATAGATCTTCGCAGCCCATGAGTGTTTGTAGCCAAACAAAATGGCCCCTCCATCATTTGGAGTACCATAAGTTGGGTTCACTGGTGGCAAACACAAATTACCAGGGGGAATGTGTGAGTATCTATCACAAGGCGGCTTCCGCTTCTTTTTCTCTTTAACAGAAACTATTTCTTTCTCTTCTTCCTCTTCCTCCACTTCATCCTCTTCCTCCTCTTCATCCTCTCCCTCCTCTTCTTCCTCTCCCTCTTCTTCATCATCCTTCTCTTCCTCTTGTCCTTCTCCTTCTTTGCACTCTCCTTGTTCTTCTTCCTCTACATTCTCAACGTGTTCTATTTGTTGTTCAACCTCTTCATTTCCTTTCTTTTCATTTCCTTGCTCTTCTTCATCATCATTCTCTTCTTCTATAACATTATCAATTGTATTCTCCATCACCTCTTGATTGACTTCCTGTAATGATCCCCCTCCATGTTTTGCATTTTTAGTACCACGGTTTCGGAAATCCAGATGTATCCTACCGCGAGGTGTTGGAGTTCTAAAATCTTCGCCTATGTGGGGATTAGATTTTTTCCCTTTGTTCCTAATGAATGAAAACAACATTATTACCTAAACAGAATATTGTCTTATCAAATAAAGATGAACATGGGATTACATCAAACACAAAATGTTAACAGACTAAAGTTCGGTTATCTGGTATAAGTTGCGAGGTAACCGAACTACAAATTTGTATGTGACAGATCAAAGTTCGGTTACCACATAGAAAGTGCGAGGTAACCGAACTATATTTTATCAAAGTTCGGTTACCTATATAAATTTATCGAGGTAACTGAACTCATATTTTTCATATAAAGAAGGAGTTCGGTTACGTTATTTTTTTTGCGAGCTTACCGAACTTCATAGTTCGGTTACCTTAAAATTACTAATTGGCCAAATTGTTCTTCATATTGAAAGTTCGGTTACCTATATAAATTTATCGAGGTAACCGAACTCAAAATTTTCATATAAAGAAGGAGTTCGGTTACGTTTTTTTTTGCGAGCTTACCGAACTTCATAGTTCGGTTACCTTAAAATTACTAATTCGCTAAACTGTTCTTCATATTCAAAGTTCGGTTACCAAATTCTAGGGTTTTAAAATTTTCTCCTAGCCGAAATCTCTACTGTAACTTTCATTTTCAGTGGTTTTTGATGATTTCTTCAACAAAAAACGATTAAAAGGAATGGGTATGAAGGAAATTACCTGCGGATTTTAATTTTGATAGAATCATACTCCTTGGTTGATGTTGGATGCTTCAATTCGTCTCCCAACTTTGCTTGAAGTTGTTTATCAACTTCAAATTGATTTGGGAGATTTGCTATGCTAGCCAGACCCGGACTCAATCCGGGAATTCTTGGTGTCTGCTTAGAACGCATTTTTTTATAAAATTGATTAATCGACGATGAATTTTTTCGAATCGACGATGTATACGAGAAGAAGAAGAAGAAGAAGAAGAGGAGAAGAAGAAGAAGAAGAAGAAGAAGAAGAAGAAGAAGAAGAAGAAAAAGAAAATAAAAAATATGGGTTTTAAAACTGATTTTAGGTTTTAATTTAGAGGTTAGATTAGTGGGTAGTGGTTAAATTAGTGGGTTATTAGGATTAGTTATAACCTTAATTAGGATAAGGGCAGATTAGTCTTCCCTAATCTTTTAGGACACCCCTTAAAATTTTGGGTGGACATTTGAATAACAACGTAGTCCCCCACTGTTTTGGGGTAGTCCACAAAACATCAGAGTGACAAAATGGGCTTTGAGACCATAACAAAGACATAAGTAGGCTTGATAGCCATCCCATTTTACAAAAGAAATTGAACTCCTCAAGCAAAGAGAAGAAAATTCAGATGGTCGAGTCACACCGCAGGTATATCAGATCTTCTGTTTGACTTGAGACAGTGATTGCGCCAAGTTATTGGTGAGCTTCCGTGCTGCTGGGGTAGAGCCAGAATTTGACAACGGGGAAGCTAAGTCTTGTTGGTAGGGAGTAAGAATGCATAAATCGGTTTGGAATTTCCATTTTCTTTTATATTTAGTTTGGGAGCCAGCTGGACTAGGCTTGCAGTTTGCTGCGCTGCATAGCTGATAGCGTTTTTATCACAATAAAAGATTTACCTCTGACAAGTTTCAAGTCTAGTTAGCAATTCGGAGAATGATTCGCGAATTATTCCGTTTCGGTCGTACACGAACAATTCCACTCCGACTCCAATACGTGCGATTTCATTACCTTCCCGAACTATGCGCGATTTTTACGTCCCGAACGAGGAGTCGGCGAACTAAATCGGCCCACAATGCTCCCGTGAAACACTGACCCAGTTATTATTGGGCTTTTTGAATAACATATTGCAGGGCCCAATTAGCCTTCCCCTTTGATCACGGATGAATACCGGGTAGTCTATACATGAAATAATACAAAAGCCAAATAATTTAAATAATTTTTTTTAAAATCCTATTCAAATTGGTGAAACTCTGATCAGACGGCATATATGATCAAAGATGGACTGAAACTTTAGAATCTTTCGATTGTAAACGGTGGTCATTGGAATCCCATACAGCCAGGCTGACAAGATACTACCGAAGATATGCAAAATTCAACCAAGATACACCTAAGGCCAGAAGGCATATGCTAGCAGTCTTTCTTCTTTTTCTTTTTTTTCCCTCAAGTGTGCTAAATAATGCATCTTGAATTTTAAAACGTCATTCATGACATCATGGCATCGTGTCAGGATTTTTTTTTGATTTTTTTTATTTTTTTTGAAGCATTGAAAAACTTATTTTCATAACTCTTTCGGGATAAGTAAAAACTGAACTAGTATAACCAATTTTCATCCTTGTCTCCAACGACCATAATATGCATGGTAACGTAAGAATGTTCTCCAGAGTCCAGACAAACGTTCCACTCAATTCCTATTTAACAACACTAATAGGTGTTTGGAATTTTTGGATACATTCTGAGAAGTTACTTTTCGACTTGTAAAAGTTAAAAGGCTATAAGTTGACATTCTGAAAAGTTACTTTTCGACTTGTAAAAGTTAAAAGGCTACTAAGTTGGTTTGATGTACAATTTCAAAATAACTTGGAGAGGAAAAAATGTTAAATTCTTGTGAATCAAATTTCTTTTACTTTTGATTTTTAAAATTGACTTTTACTTCTGGCTAGCTTGGACTCCCTTAAAGAAAGTTCCTAGCCATGTGTCTCCACTTTGAATATAGAGATGTTTCTAGGGAATGAATGACGGGGTCATTGTCCAGGATAGTTATAGTTTGATTTTGAATGAGTTGGTTTATAGAGATTTTTCTAAGAAAGAGCGACGTCTAGAGAACTGTTCACATGAATACTAGATTTCACAATGCCATCAGTGACTTTTCAAAGTCTAGAGAAGGACGGTGTCTTTGGTTAATGTTTTTGCATTATGCCGTCGTCTTCCATGGATAGAGAAATCGATGACATAATACAAAAACATAAACCAAAAATATTATTTTGATTAGAATGAGTTGTTTTCTTGTAGAATTTTCTAATAAATATCAAGAAGAGCAAATGATTAGTACTTTGGATTGAATGTTTCCTAGCACTCCAAAAACCTTGATACTGTTTTCCTCGTAGTTCCTTTCAACGGGAGAAGAAGTTAGGTGAGAATTACTCCTTCGTGTCGTATTGTTATCAAACGGTGTGTTTTAGAGATATCTTTTTCCATGACTTATTGCCGCGAGACTTGACGAGAGAAAGAAGACATGTCTCATGTCCATATCTGGCGTTTGCTCAATTTAAACTTTAACAACCAGGAAGCTTCTTGTTGGATGTTTAAACTTTAATAATAAGTAGGAAGGTTTAGTAGCTGTTTCTCCATTTTGAGTCGAGATCTCGTGATAACATCTCTCAAAACAAATGACAACTTCTGGAAGAAATTATTACTACTTCCGTTTCAAAACGATAGGTCCGTTTCGTGCACAAATTACATATGCCTATCTTTTTTTTGGAAAATACAGAATAATTAAGTATATGTCCTTTCATTTTCTCAATTTAGATCCGTTACTTGATGAGGAGGAGGATCCCCTTAACTATTATTCTCATATTATCTCAGGTTCTATTGTTGTTAAGAAAAAAAAATGTCCATTTTACCCATTATCTTTCGTAATGATAGACAACTTGTCAAGACATCATTAGATTTCTTCTCACAATTTTACTTTTTTTTTTGTTTTGTTTTCTTTCTTTTTTTTAAGCATCGTGAATTCGTGATAGTTTTTTTTTTTGTTCCCCGAAACTTCAACTTTTATTTTTATCCCTTCGAAATGCATATGGGTTTAACACGTGTATCGGTGTGTGTACGATCGTGAATCATTCTGTCATCGTGAGATGTTAGACAGAATCAGTCTTCTTGAACTATTTCTACAGACAGGACCTGATCATTGTACTAGCAACATAATGTAGCTATAAATTTAACGTGAAGAGTGTCGGAAGACATGATTAAGGTTGCCGGTTCCCATTTCGGACGGTTTTACTCTTCATTTCTGTATTTTCTTTTCAATAATTGTTTTACATGTTCTTTTCTGGACTTTTATGTGATGCTTAGAAGGAAGAATTCGAAGGCAAATCATGTACGAATGAGGACGAATGAATTAACAATTGGAACTAATTAAGTGATGTGCTAATTTTTTTCTCATTGGATAAATACTCTCCTAAATGAATTAACACTCGACACATTTTTGTATATGAATTTGCAAAAGAGAAATGCATGATTCGTTTGGGTCGCACAAAATAATTCAGTGAGGTCACATATGGCACTCTTGGCAGAGTTGAACGAAAAAGTTCAAATCTTTTGTTTCCTTTAGCATTTCTTGCAAAGCAGCAAATTTGTACCGTTTGAAATTTAATTACTAAAAAGTTGGATTTTGAAACAAGAAAAAGGCCTAAAGAAAAGTCTTTGGTACCAGTAGAATTGTAAATTAGTTAGAAAACAAATTAAATTAGGGTGCTGCTAGGACTTACCTCGGAAATTCCCAGATGAAATCCAACAATAGTCTGGTCAGTTTTTCTACAATTGGAATAAAGGTTAAATGTTGGAAAAAAAATGTCTCACTTTTTTTTTTTTTTGATAATTCTTGGAATTTTCTGTCGGTATGAAAAAAGTATTTTACCTAATCAAGTACTCTATTCTTTCTTCGTTCAATGAAAACTACAAAAGGAAAGAGATAAACAATCCCCGCATGCATCTATGTATTTAAATTTTCTGACAAGAAGGTTGATAGTTGTACTATTCGTTGCATCCCAAAAATAGTTGAACTTAAAATCTATTTCATTACACAAAAGTTTGATAATTAAATAAGAAGAATGGTTTTCTATTTTTGATCAGTAAGTTAAGAAGACGGCGTTGGCGGGTTTCAAATTTAGGTCATCGGCATCATCATCTCCTGACTTTACCACTGTACTAAAATGACATCGACAACATTATTAGAAGAACAAATAATACAAACGAAGTTCAACTACTGTGGAATGCCCTTTACTAGCTCTGTTTGGAAGCTCCCCTACGGTCAAAATCTCATAATCTTTGGGAATAATGGCAACATCACTGTTTGGTTAAATTCTTGGTTTACTATTACTCCTGATAGAAGGGATTGTCAGAAATAATATGCAACTACTAGTTGGTATATATGGGAGTCTCAGTGTGACAATAACTTTAAGAAAAGCTTGAAGAATCCTTATTAGACTGTTAAGGATATAGAACCCCATCTCTGTGACAACAACTGTATCCACGAAATGCATGCACATACTCTCAACAATATGCACTATCAGATGCAAGTAATCCTCAAACGGTAAGGCCAATACAGAACAATCAAAGAGGGAATTTTGGAGTTATCATCAAGATTTTGCAGGAGACCTCATTGGAGAAAGATGGAAGTCAGGATATCATGGATCATACAGAGCAACAAGAGGAATAGACCTAGCTTTGGAGTGGGCCAAGGAAATATAGCACACTAGCGTTCAAATATAAGGTGAAGATATGGTCAATATCGTCAAGTTTAACTTGTTCTACATAAGAAGGTTCAAGGAAGACTCGGGAAGATATCCAGCTACCATGAGAGTTATTAAGGAAGTTTTGAAGACAATACTTGTACTCAGTATTTCTTTTGTTTTATAAAATCTTAGGGTAATTCATCAAACCCAAAAGTATTTTTCTTTTAATTTTGCTATGGCATGTAAGAACTATACTTTTGATATGAGTCAAAACCAAGTTTCCGGATCTGGTCCTCTCTATGAACAGGTCAGTGACATTGATATAGTCTCTCTTGCTTATGTTTCTGTATAAAGAAAAGAGGTTCAGCAAATATGTGTGATTTCCATCAAATATATATATATATATATATATATATATATATATATTGGGTACCTCTCTGGTAGGAATGTATATTAGCTTGAACAAGAATGTCGACCATTTGGAGTTAAATTTTTCTACGTTTTTTTACATGTAACGGCTATACATAAAAACTTTTGATTTAATTCTTACTTGTTGTTAGATCAATGCTCGACTGAACCCACCAAGCGTTGGTACGTCTAGTTTGGTTGTGAAGTTTAGTTCTAAAACACAGAGTCGCTTCATTTGGTTACTAAAGTCAACTTCGTTAGGTTTGAATAGGAACATATAAATGTTGAGATTTGCTCTGGTTGCTCACGAAGACCTGAAGATGTATCGGCAACAACGAAGATGTAATTTTTCAGTTTGAGGTTAGTACTTACAGACCTGACTTGTTTTATTTCTATCATTTGTTCTTTCAAGTCAGTATTTATTAAAAACATAACCTATATACGAAGTAAAGCTTGTGGTCATAATATTATGATCGAAGTATCAAGGAATGATATACTAGTTATTTCTATAACTTGTATATATCGAGTTACGAAGTATATTTTGTCTATAAACTTCGTGTTATCGATATTGCAATAATTGGTAATTTGTTATTATTTAGTTTGTTGAACTTACGAATGATTCTATATCTTAGAATTATGTTTATTTACATAATTTAAGGAAGTAGACTTGTAATACTTGTTTGGAAGTTAAAAAGGTGATTCAATGATCTATTCTGGGACCAATCCCAAACAAGGATTCCTTAACATGGATCTAATCCTGGACCGATCTCAAAAATTTAATCAGCAAGCGTATTGAAAGATTTTTCCTTGTAATATTCGGAACAACATAACAACAGTTGAAAATTAAAGGAATTATTTTTAACCGCGGCTTCTCTGATAGTTGTGTTCTAGGGGGTTCTAGAGTTTCAAGAATAACCAAAAAAGTCCCAATCGTAACTTATTTGTATTCTAAATTACATGCCAAAATTAACCTTGTAATTGTAATCAACTATGTAGCTATTTTTGTAAGGTTTTTACTTTTATGTTAGAGGCGGATTTGTTGACAACCCCTCGTTTAACATGGTTTGACATGGTATCTTGACTGCAGGATAACAATGTATATACGGTCCATATTTTGAAAATGGTTTTAATTATTTAATGGATATGTTATTTTACTAGGAACTCGAATTTTTTCGTCCTTTTGTTATTTTCCCCCCTCTTTCGTTTCCGTGAAACCATTCATCTTACCCTCTATCATAATCCTATATGACCGAAATCGGTATAGCTCAAAATTATACTTTTTTCTCATATATGGTGTAACACCCACACTTTTCACATGGCACATGCTCAAAAATGAGTTATTGGCATGAGATGAAGCTTCATCTCAAGCTCATGTTGCGTGAAAATACGAATATTAGTCTAGTTTCAATATCGGACCATCATTGTTCATTATGCAGGTTATGGCCAAGAGCCAATATTTCACCATCATGGTGCATCACGTCAGTGGGTGGATAGTCGAGAGCATTGTTGCACCATCATGGTGCATTAGCCAGTGGAAAGATGACGAAGTGCATTATAGCGCCATCATGGTGCTACACGTCAGTGCGAGGCAAAACATTGTGATATTGCACCATCATAGTGGAATACTCGTGGGTTGCATGTCAAAGTGCTTCCCAACTTTAAGTTGTATAAATATCATAAGACATATATACGGAGGGATAGCTGGTTGAAGGTGCATATAACGGAGATGCACCTTAAGCTTCATAACTCAGTCGATAAATCTTATGTGATGCCAAAGCATCACGGCTCATTGCTTACTGGAAAGAGCTTCATGATGCTTAGGCATCATTGTTGTGGCGTTGAGAACTAAGATTTTCACCACCATGGTCCATAACAAAGGAAAGGCTAATGATGCACACTCTTGCGCATCATTTTTCCAAAGACCCTTTTGGCCTATACCGACTAGGCATTTACTTGGATTTGACCTTGTAACACGAGTTGGATTTAGTTGTTTATCCCGACGAGGATGAACTACGGTCAGTACTTGATCCCTTCAATGTATGGAGGAGGGTATGTAAGCAGCCACAATGAGTTGCAGCATTAGTGATCCAGCACCTTGTCGCTCATATCATCTAATTGCGAGGTGATTCCAACATTATAGTAACTCATGAAAAGATGAGGGTACCCAAATACACTACAATCTTTTATTTATCAACCTAAAAGTCCTCTACCGAATGTGATCGCCTATGGACAGAGTCGAGACAATACGACAGTGGGGTTCACACTTCGTGTGATCGTCTATGGATACGAGATCGAGAAAATACAAAAACAAGATTACTTGTATGATTGACTATGGATACAAGATCGATACGATACGACAACAAAGTGTGTACTTGATAATAGGTTCGGAACCGAAACTCTATAGGATCAATATCAAATATTACGGAGTTAACGTACTTGTGTATTTTACTTAATTATAATAACAATTATAATGCGGAAAACAAAGTAAAAAACACATCAAGATTTTGTTAACGAGGAAACCGAAAATGCAAAAAAATCCCGGGACCTAGTCCAGTTTTGAATACTCTCAGAATTAAATACCAAAATCAAATACCAACTTCGTATAGTTCAGACCAAGCATACTACCCCCAGCTACTTAGTCCTCAGTATCCCTGCGCCTTTGAATTCTAGAGTCACGCACGTGAATAGCAAGTCCTTTGGATCGTATTCCAAACAACAAAGGAAGAATATGTTTGGTAACCACTCTAATTAATCTTGCTAGAAGATATTTGAGTTGTTGACAAAGACTCTTATGTTTAATCTAATAAACTCCTTTGTCTGGTTAGATCAATCTATCTAATGACTACCGAAATAATCAAGTTTAGATTCGCACTCAATCGATATAGATCTCAAAGAGAAACTATGGAGAGTTGCCGATCTCATGCAACTAATCAATCAAGTCTATCAAAGATAAACCGATTCTAGTTGGATCTCGGCCGATCAAGGTTTGTGTATTAAATCCACAAGATACGAAGACTAATAAGAATTCCTCTTCGTCTTCAAATCCTTTATTGCCTTCAAATACCTGCACAACAACACTTGAATCTTCTTGTGATCAATCACACATAGAACGGAGTCTGTTAACAATGGATTATCACAAGATGTCTTTAGATCTAACAACAGTTGTAAAGATCCCGTCGATACTTTGATCTAGTTTGAGTGAACCTTATGTCAAAAGAGAAGGTTCTCAAGAATAAACAAACTAGGTGCAATCAAAGTTTCAACAACCGTTAGTCAATCAAATCAATAATCTAAAACTATAATTACAATGCAATTATCTAGTTTCCCACCAACGGCACTCATAGAGCTTATTTATCCCACAAAATTCTTTAACCGAGCGGTTGTAAGAGATTTCACCTAATTAGGATACTTTCCTCTCCGATTAGACGGATCCACCAGAAACAACAAGTAATGAAGTTTACCTGTCTCTTAGGATAGGTTGCTAGAAATGCAAACTTAAGTATTTATAGACCAAGGTTGTTTGGACACCAAGGAATTTCCAAAACCGAAAATATTCTTAAGATATGCAATGAATGCCCAAATTCGGTTTTCCTAATTCTAATAAATGCATGCCTACTCTAATATTCAATCAAGCGACTCTAGATGAGTTTTGATACTAAAATATGACAACCAAACTTGACATACCAACGCTTGGTGGGTTCAACTGACATATGCTCTAACAACTCATATCATCTAGTCTCGGCAAGGCGAGGCAAGAGATGATTGTTTCCATACTTTATGAGGTAATTGAAATCCATTTATGGATGCTCATACTTCCTATAAAGCCATTCGAAGTAGGCACGCACCAATTGCGCATTGGGAATGGGAAGAAAATGAAGCTAACTGGTATGCAAGTTCAAAGAGCTTGCAAATGCCATTGGCATCACGAAAATAATGAAAGGAAACTATGATATGAAATTGATTCAATGCCAAAGCGAAGTAAGAAAGCGGAAATAGATGTGCAATTTCCTATGTGAAATTCCAAGGAATTACCTTATTCCTGGACAAGACTCAGAAGTCAATGATGCAAGAAATAACACATTGACATAAGCCTTTATGGATTTATACCCTTCGAAGAACAAGGGTAACTTGGAACGGTATGGAAGCTATGTTTTAAGAAATCACTCTTGCCAAAGCATTCTAGCAAATGCAAATTGACGTGCATTTGTCAAGTTAGAAATGAAGCTTTAATACTCAGTCACTAGCATCAAAGTGGCGCATATGGGAGTTATGGCTTGCTCCTCGGGCAATATTTTATGGTTCGTCACACATGGATTATCAGAGGTAAATATCAATTTAGTAATTCATTTTATTATCTTGGATTTTTCTTTTTCTTTTCGTAAATGTCATGATGTCTGTTTGCAATGATTTTTTTTCTCCCTTTTTTTGTTGAATAGTAGATTTGACTATCATTATAGTCTAGCAGACGGTAAAAAAAAAGTAAAAGCTTAAACATGTGGAGAATTTGGTAAAAATAGATCTACAGTAGAACCTCTATATAAGAATATCCTTGGGACCGTATAAAAATATTCTTATATAGAGGTTATTCTTATATAGAGGTAATTTTTACACCGATTAAGCCAAGTTGGGACCAAAGTTTTTTATTCTTATGTAGAGTTTATTCCTTTATAGAGTATTCTTATATGAAGGTTCTACTGTATATGGTTGATTAAGGTTAATGCACTTGTCACATGTGTTAGCTCATCTTTATTTTACACGATGATAACAATTACAGCATGAGTGAAAAAGGTTGATATTGAAACGATTGTTAAAGGTGGGTACTAATCCATATAAGATAAAATAACTCTGACGGCTAGATTTCTGGTGTATTATCCACCCTGGCAATACCGATATCCACTGTTAGCAATGAACGAACTTTTATTAATCTTATATGGGATAGTGTTAGAGATAATTTGGACGAGTTATGTGGTGGAGTGGAGTCCAACAACCTTAACACAATTTTAAAGGGAATAAAAAGGATTACGAAATCTCATATTTACCTTTGATAATTGAGGTCTACGAAAAAGATAGAATTTTGATCTATATCGGTTTCAGTCATATGGATTATAATAAAGGCGAAGAGGAATGGTTTTCTGGAGACGAAAGAGAAAAAATGAATAACAAGGGGAAGAAAAAGGTAACTGAGATATAATCGGGTTCCAGAAAAGCAAAATATCCATCGAATAATTAAAACCATATTAAAAATATGCACTAGATATATATACATTTTTATCCAAAACAATCAGGACACCTTGTCAAACCATGTCAAATGAGGGGATAATCAACGGATCCCCTCTTTTTATTGATTATGTCTTTTGGATAATTACTTGTCTGTCTCGTATGTTTTGTCTTTTGTATCATACACTTATTATGTTAATTCTCAGATCGAAAACCAATCCATATGAAAACTATTATTCATTTGAGTGCAAGTAGTAATAAGAAAATTTGTAAATAAAGAAAACCCCAGAAATTTTTTAGAGCCAGGAATAAAAACATAAATTTATGAGAGTGTAAGAGAAAATATTCTTGTCATCCTTGGCTTGGTCATAAATAGAATTTTTAGCTATGCTGGGGTGGGGTGCTCTAGTGCTCGGTGAATTGAGGTAGTCAACAGGAAAACCCTGACCACACGGATACTAGAGGTTAGTACTAGACTAAAGACGCATGTTTTACCATCAGTTCTTTTCTACTCTTTATCCCCAGAAACCCGAGAAACACGTCATCTCCTTTTCAATTTTGAGTATGTGGTAGGTTAGTATTTGCTGCAATGTCAAAATGGTTTTTTATCGACTCACCTTTGGTTATACTGGTTCTTTCACTTTCGAATTGCATCCACGAAATCATCAGAGGCCAATGACTAGCATTCAAGGGTTCGCCATGTAATTTTCTTCTTTCTTATAAAAATTGTTGATGTTTTCTTAATCATTTACATACATGTGATAAAAGTATGTAATGTTATTTTAACATATATGTAGTAATTATAAATCCTACGATGATTAACAAATAAAAAAAAATTGTTCATCCAGGTGGACGGGCAAACTCGGTTTGCTACTATGGGAATATGCACTCAGTGATGGAACATATAACGCGCAGTTGAATTTGCGCAACCGAGCATAGACGACTGCGACTATTCTACTAGTCTTATCTGAACGACTATGACTGCTTTCGAGAGTCAATTTTCGGACGACGTCTCTACATCAGAGTTTCAGCTATCCATAAAATCAATTTTAATCAATGCGGTAAACAATTTTAATAGTTAATTGACACACTAATAATTATTTTTAATGAATAAACGGAACCTTGTTCACCAAATGAGTTTTTAATAGAATCTACATAATCTTCTTTAATGTTCGATTAATCTAGTTTTCGATATTTTCTCTTTTATTTTCAGTAATACAATATTCCATAAAAATATAGTTCACCGATTAATGGCCGATTGATTCGTCTACGTATCGGTGAAACAATAAAAGATAAGGAATAGGCGTACCGTAACAATTAAATTTAACCTAGGATTCCAAACTAGATGGTTTTATAATGGTTTGATCTAATGAAAAGGTAAAATTAATGAAGAAAAAGATAAATAAAAGTGTTAAGAGTTATAGTCAAAGTTAGTTTGACTTTTTTTTGGTGATAAATAGGAAAAATCAGAATTGACAACATAAATCTTGTAAAGAACCCATCATGGCTTTACTGGTATGAACCCTGGTAACCACCAAAAACATTGTGTAAAACTCAATTTAAAAAAAACTTGTAAAATCATGATCCCCTAAACCAAACCCAAGAGTAACCTCCAGAGATTGACGGTAAATTCCCTTGTTGAACCCTAATTCGAGCTTAGTTGATAGTTAGATAGAACGAGGATCGGAAGGTACGAACCACATGAAGTTCTGCTGAAAGTCTAGACCCTCATTGTATGCCAAGGCATCATAATATAGTTGAACACAATTATACTCATGCACAACGAGTTGGGGGAATCTAGAGCAAATATATTCGTAGCAGTCTACCTTTCCCCACAAAAAAAACTTGCAGTGATGATTGTTTTTACAAATTTAATTACAATCTCAATGAATTATTAAATAATAAGGTAGATTAGAAATAGTTACTCTTTCAGATGCATTATATCGCTCTGAGTGCCAGATGGATCTTATCAACCCAATTATAGAATCTGCTTCCACCCAGCTTCGGTAAAGTGTGGATAAACAACTGCGGGCTACAACACAATTGTCATGACGGACACGCCAACCACGATAGTCCAGTCTTCTTAATTTTGAAAGAAGAAAGATATGCAAGAACTTGTCCATTTTCACCATAACTGATTTTGTTAGTTGGATTCAGGTTTTGATTTTTCGTCCATTAATCCAACGGGTAATGTACATTCCCTATTTCGTTGTTCCATATAAATATAACAACAATATTTTCTTTGTTTTTTTGACCAAGTATTTTGCGCCTCTCGTCTTTGATATTCTTTAGGAGCGAAATTAGGGTTTTCTAGTTCGTTGAAACGATGGTAACAGTTATATTTGTTTTTTATATCTATTATCGATTATGTTATTTCCTCCAGATTTGAAATTAAAATGATTAATGATGCCAAATGACAATTAACTAATGTTGTTTGTTTTCCTATGTTACATGCATATTCATTAAGATAAAATCGCCCAAGAAACTCTCCCAATATGGTAAAAAAATCCAGACATTTCTTGTCATCCCAAAAAAAAAGGTTGTTCAAGAATATAAAAAGCTTGTCCAACAAACACATGGTGACCCGCTGAGGCAGGGTAATATAGAAATTAGTCATATTTGTAAATATCTATTAACAAAGTTTATCTTTTCTTATAAATGTAGATTTTTTTTTAACTTATAAATTTTTTTAAAGAATGTTATTATAGTCATGCCCGAGCCATCGAAATTCAACTTGGTTTTTAAGTACCAAACTCAAAGTTGGATAGATGTTAGACCAAAAACAGCTTTTAAACAAGAACAATCCAAATTTATTAGTATTCAAATAAACTAATCTATGGTCTTGATGTGATGTTGTACGTAGGTAATATCTTTTATTTGATTATGAATGATCTTATAACGAAAGAAGTGCAACTATTTTAAGTATTTTTTTAAGCATATTTTATGTCATTTAGTGTGTGTATATATATATATATTTCTACTTGTTTTTTGGTAACAACCATTGATGCATCTTTGATCTACTTTTCATCATACTAGTTTAGTTTTAACTTTGTGTATATAGCATGCTTAAAACAATGTTGATCATTTCTTGTTTTGATATCTACATTGTGTAAATATAGATACGAAGTCTTTTCAATAACATCTTGGGTTATTTGTTATTTAGTTCTCAGGTTTTATCCATAAGTTGGCCTTGGTCTAACATTTTTCAACCTTATGCGTCGGTACCAGGACTTCAAAGAATAGACACATACACATACACACACACACAGATATATATATTATTTGTTAAATCGGTGAGTAAGTCAAACAATATTAACGAAAGTATGATATTACCAACTCTTAATTTAAGTCTTTCTTGTTGTTAGAGCAGTTCTCGGTCGAACCCACAAAGCTTTGGTATGTCAAAGTTTAGTCAAATACTCGGAGTTACTTGATTTGATTATTAAAGTCAACTATCTTAGGTTAGACTCGAAAGATAGAATTGTTGAGACTTGTTCAGGTTACTCACGCCTGGAGACGTATCGGCAACATCAAAGACATCATCCTTTAGTCCGAGGTTAGTAATTACAAACTTGTCTTATTCCATTTCTATCATTTTTTCTTCAAGTCAATATTTATTGTAAACATAACGCACGAAGTAAAGTTTGTTTACAATTAATGACTTTAGTATGAGTGACTTGGTCATTATACTGTGGCAAAAGTATTAAGGAATGATATACTTATATATGGACTTCGTCTTATCGACATTGCATTAGTTAGTAATTCGTTATAATTTAGTATGTTAAACTTCCGGATGAATCCGTATCTTTAAATTATGTTTACTTACATAGTTTAAAGAAGTAGATTTGTGAAACTTGTTTCGTAGTTGAAAAGATGATTCAAGAATTTATTCTAGGAATTATTCCAAATAAGGATTTAATCTTAGAACGATTTCTAACAAGGATCCAAGCCAAGACCGATCCAATCAGTGAGCAAATTGAAAGATTTTTTCTTATGCTATTCGCAATCAACATAACCACGGTTGAAAATGAAAGGCTTTTTTTCCAATCACAGATTCTCTGTTAATTGTGTTCTAGGGGGTGTAGGGTTTAAAGAGTAACCAAAACATTCTCAGTCGCAACTTATTTATACTCTAAAAATTAAATGGCAAAATTGACCTTGTAATCGTAATCAATTACGCAACTATGTTTTTTATGGTTCTTAGTTTAAATAATAATAATAATTGGATAATTATTTGTTTGTTGGTTGTTGTTTTTTTCCTGAAGCATATGGGGTTTTTTTCTTTCGATCATGTACTTATTATGTCGATTCTTAGATGCAAATATGGATCAAACACCGCCTCTGCTTTTGTCAAAGTGATCAAAGTAGTCCTCATCCCAACCATATTTCTCTCTTTACCCTTTTATTGGGTCCCTTAAATGAGGTATTTTCCTCTCATTAGTTTATTCAGATTCCAAGAAGTATTATGAGATGACCTCAAGATTTAAAATGGATGTAAATCAAAATAAATAAATAATAATAATAATAATTGCAAAAAAAAAAAAAAAAAAAGATTGGACACAAACCAATATAAAATACAATAAATTTGGAAAGGGGAACAAAAATTACCTGGAGAAGACCAACGTTCCCCATAATCTGGGTTTCATTCCATATCGAAGCTTGGCAAAGACTATCAAGTAAGTAAAAAAGGGTGGCGATACCCCATGAGTACTTAGGTACCTCGTTTGTCTCCGGATCAAGACTGAGAGTCTTCAACCATTATAGGTAACGAGTATTGACCCTGTTACCATACAAATCGGGGAAAAAGCGGTGCCAAGAGCGTCCAACAAGTAAGTTATAGATGTATGTCTAACTCTTGCTTCGTCCATAACCTTCGTAGACGAATTCTCAAATTTTTCACTCAAACGACCCAAGTTAATCTTTCTTGTAACAAAAACTGATAAAGAATGTTCACCCGCTTCTATGAATTTTATTTTTTCTCTATGTTGGGCTCCGCCACCAATCTCAAACTTTTCATCTCTCTCATGTTTGCCCCACCAACCAAGGCATGAAGATCTTTAAAAGAATTGGAGTTTTCGAAATCCTATGTTACAACTTTTTTTTCCAAGCCAAGACCGGAAATTTGGCGAGTATCATCCGGAGTGATAGTCATCTCGCCGATAGTGAGATAAAAAGTCATGTTTTTAGGCCAGAATCTTTCCCTGAATCCACTAACAGTAGCAACATCATACTGCCTCTATGGAGACTCGATTCCAGGCGATGCCTTGAAGATTATACCAAGGATGCCACTGCTTCGTGCTCTCCCTCCAACGGCCAAAACTTCACTTATTGGTGTTTCATTTTAGGGGCCTCTTGCTCATGATCATACACAAATTATAAAATATTGTTGTTACAATAAACAATCCATAATTAAATTAAAATAATATATATAATTTTAAAATTAGATTACTACCTGTGCGACATAAACCCTTGCAACACATTAAATTTTGTGGCCAAACACGACCGATATATCTTCTGGCTCACCTCAAGGTCTTCCATTCCCCTTTTCAGGAAAAAACACCGTAACATCAATGATTAATCTTGATGTATGTGCAGGTGGATACTTATTCTTCTCCCCACTTTTCCTTTACTCTTATCTAGAACAGCCGATGGACCAACACTTGTTTCGTCTGTGGTTTATTCTTGAATATCTTGATTTGGTTGTTGAGAAACCACAACTGTACGTTCACTATGACAAATGCAGCTTAGTTCTTTTGTCGGAGCCTAATAATTTGTTGTGACGAAGGCCCGGAGTCGGGTCATTTCTTGGTGTTACTTATTGTGTTCTCTTCTTCTTTATTTCCTAAAAATGTTAAAACTATCAACGTTCAATACATATCATACAACATTGTACAAGAAACAAGTAAAAGTGGAAAAAAAATTCTAAAAATTTACGATTGGGACATTGCATACGACCCAAATGTAAAGGAAATTACGACCAATAATTTTGAATTTCCTAGCTGTAAATATCAAATTACGGCTGGATCGTGTCCGTTACGACTGGAATCTTATCTATTACGATTAGGAAATATTTAGACGTAAACCTAAACTATGCCTTTTTTTTGGTTATCAGAACTAAATATAGCAAGGACAAATTACATGACCCGGCCATAAATGGGTTTATGGCTAGGAAACAGTCTATGGTTGGGAAAAGTTGTGTTTACAGATGGGAAATACCTAGCCGTAAGAATGACCAAAAATTGAGTTTTCGGCCAATGCAGAACTACATACCGCTAGGAAAACCCAACTGTATATCTCTTTTACGGTTGGGAGTCCATAACTTCCTATCTGTAAACTGTAATTACAGCTGGGAGCTCATATTCTCCCAGCTGTAATAGATTATTTAAGGTTGGAAACTAAAAATTTCCAGTCGTAAATAATTTCTGAAACTCAATTTTAAAACCTAATTTCATCCAATCTCACCTATTTAACCAATCAATAACCAAAATAAAAGGTGTATTTTTCGATTCATACATTATAGCGGTCATTTTTTTGGGTAGTGGCTTCTGTCTCGAGTCCTTCATACACCAAATATTTATTTTCCGGTTCGACATCTTCTTCATTTGAATTCATTGCATGTCTGGCTTCTTTCCGATTTTGATTGTTACCTTTACTCGTTTGCTTTATCCTTGTCATCTTTCACAAGAAGAATTTAATCGACAATGAATTTTTTTGGGAGTCGACCATTACTCGTCATTAAAACGAATTGAAGAATAACATAAAAGAAAAAAAGAAAAAGAAATGAATTGAAAAAAAAAAAAAAAAAATAAATTGGAAAAAGAAGAAGCCATGGCTGGGAAATGAATAGGTTTTTGGTTTTGTTTTGAGATATTTGGCAAAAGGGTCGTATCTTTTTGGTCATATCAAGGTCTGGGTCGTAGAACATGCCGTTGATGCGTTTGGGTCGTAGACTAACCGAAGACCGTTAAAAAATAGTTAGTTGACATTTATATTTCGCCAAATACCTTGACCGTCAGTTGACTATTGTTGGCAGTTAAAGTATTTATCCCTCTAGTCCTTTTCCATCTCCTTCCATATGGTGGACAAATCTCTTTCTTCCAAAATTTCTTTTTTACGGGTCGGGCATTTTTACAAACACGTGATGTGCAGTCCTTTTACGGGTCGGGCATTTTTACAAACACGTGATGTGCAGTCCTATGTCCTAACCTTTGTTACAATTTCCCAGTCCTATACTCGAACCTTTGGTACCATTTCACAGTTCATACATACACATGGGGGTTGCTTGTGTGTGCCTGCGCTTGAGTGAATGGGAGAAAGGGGTATACTGTTGTATTGGTAGCTAGGTAGATAATGAATGAGCTGGTAGGTTGTTTTTGAATAAATTGATGAATTCGATCAATTAGATACCGAATGGTCACTGTGTCTCAAATTGATCAGTATAGTGATGTGCAATCTTTGTCGCATAGAAAGATATAAGAAAACTTCATCAGTAAAAAGATCTGATTCAAATCTACATTATGTAATGGGGCGTATGGATGTATAGTCATGACTCATGTACGGTAGTTTTATCCCATAAAACGTAGCCGTAGAGCCTGGTTTAGCTGAGTATTTAACTATTCAAGTGAGTTAATATAATGGGTCATTCCATTATCACAAGGGTATTTTAGTAAAGATATCAAATGGTCAAAGTCAGTCTTCGACCCTATTGCATCAACGGCATGTTCTACGACCCAGACCTTAATATCACCAAAAACATACGATCCTTTTACAAAGTATCTCTTTTGTTTTTGTACTTCTCGTATGCAAGAAAGAGACTTCTCGTATTGACTAAGTCCCCCTACCTAGATTTTGGACATTTTAATCTTTTACAACCCTCAAAATCAAAATTGTGTCGACTAATAATAGGTTTCATTAACTAAGTGATGTGTCGATTTTTCTCATACTCTAATAAAAAAATAATCGACACATTTTTATATAAAAGGGCAATTTCTATGGCAATCAACAAAAATAAATTTATTGAGCCACATGGATGAACAAACACGTTTTTGCACATGGATGGTAAATCAGAGCAAAATCAACAAATCTGGTTTTTTAGGATTCCACTACTATTTCTTTTTAATATAAAATCTTTAATAGGATAGAGTAAAAGTTTAAAATATTGGATTTACGTGAAATTAATTAGGATAATGAGATGAAATAGGATATAGTGAGACAAAGAATAGTAAACTAATATTTGGGAAACAGAATTTGAAGTGAGCAGTTTTGGTAGACACGCCGGTGGGGAAAGGAAATCCTCCGGCGGATTTTCTTGGTCCGCGCGGCTCTTCATTAAACGCGTGTTTAATCTTCAACCGCAATCAACAAACCAATAATTTTATTGGTTTGTTCATCCGTTTTTCAAATTTGTTGAGTCCATAGTTTGATTTGTTCATTCCATAGAAACTGCTCCAATTTAATAGTAATAGCATACTAAAATGCACCTGCTCTAAGATTCAAATCTTCTTGGGCGGCCAAAATTGAATTCGTGTTAGTTCTACAAACCATAGTAGAACAACGCCTCTCTCGTTTCCGACCACAAACCTTTCTTTTTGTTTGTTTTCAGACCTTTTTGCTTAGCCATACTGTAGGTCAATTTGGCGGATACACACCATGTTTGAGGTTTCTAATTTCTATTAGGATTGTAGTTACACCGAGTCCAAACTGCTTTCTTAAAAAGAAGAGCGTCATAGGACAAGAGTCACAAGATAGTAGAGCTGCTTCTTCTTTTTTCCAATACAGAGATAGGAGAGTCCTTTGACAATCATTTGCAACTTTCGGGTCGTGCAGAAGGTAGCTAGCTAGACAAGAGATTATCATGGCCGTGGCCCGTGGGAATAAGATTTATTTTTCGTATGGGAAAATTACACTCCAAATGTAGCTAATTTACATTCTTACCGGAGAGGCAACTCGACACACATTTGATTGACCACAATAGTTGAACATCGGTTATATTATTTTCTTTTTCTTTTAGCATTTTCCCTTCATATTTAGCAGTTTACATAAACACCCAACACCAAAGTTGAGAAAATTCATATACCTCGCCAATGATACCAGTGATGGGGTCAAGGGGATTAAACCAAATGAATACCAAATAGTCCAAATTAAACAAAATCTTAATATGCTATTACTATCAAATTAGAGTAGGTGCATTTTACTATATTTATAAAACTCAAAGTTCTCGAAGGAAGAATGACTTCATGGCCAAAATGGCCCCAACCAAAAGTTACAATTTTTAAATTTATGAAAAATTAAAATTTACAATTTTGTATCTCCACCACACCACCCATAGTTATTTTAAGTTTATGTTGTTTTTATCTCTTTCTGGAAGGGTACATATCTATTTTTTAAAATAAAAGTTCGATTATAATTGTATGTAAAATGGCTCTAGAAAAAATGCACACTAGATCAAAAACCAAGCGGCATATGATCCGTGTTCTATTATGTTTTACTTTGAATTCAAGGTTTCAAATCAATTTTCAAAAAATAAATTCAATGCAGAAGATCGTGTACTATAATGCTTTAAAAAAAAAAAAAAGGGTGTACTTTACAAAATCAAAAGAATCCAATAACATTTTAAAATTTAATTAAATAGTAAGATGGAGAAAATAACCAATTGTAAACATCGGTCAGCCATCATGCGCAATCATTTAGAGATACGGCAGGTGGTCGTCAAACATGTTCAGTTCTACGGGCACCCGATTTCTAATTGTCAAACATCTCGAGCTAAAACTATAAAAAAATGATTACTAATTCATCACGAGAGTAAGTCAAGTACATGGCTAATTGAGTTATTCTTGTAGTTGGTTTTACTATTTACATAGCAGTAAATTTTACGTCAAGGTTGTCTGACACAGACACGGACTGTCCTGTACATCAAGATCAAGGTACTCCATTCTCTCTTCTAGGATAGGTGCCCCATAATTGTGTTGCACATTGTTTGCCGAATTATAACTAGCTAGGTATTACTGCAGTGCAGACCATCAAACAGAGTTGTCTCCTATCAGTACTAATTCTAGCAAACCTTGTCATAAATTTGGTCGCCGGAAAATATTTGGATCTGAAATTGTGAGGTTTAGTATTTATGCGAACTTGGTCTTTGGGAGGCCATTAGTTTTATCTTTGAGTACTACGAGTCTACAACAACCATCAAGTGTATGATGTTGACCGACCACGGATTCATTCGAAGCTCATCAGAAACAAGCTAGAGTATTGACTAAACAATGCGGACTTTCGAGTTTTTGATTTCTCTAACCGGAAATATTCCTTTGATTTGAATGAGTTGTTTATCATTTTTTAGAAGAGAAAATAATTAGTACTTTGAATTGAATGTGTTTTTCTTTTTTCTTTTTTATCATAAAAGCACCAAAGAAAATGGTTATCTTATCATTTTTCTAAGCAACCGATTAGAATTATCCCGCAGCTTCGAGCACGGCTGAAAGATAGCCAAATTGCAGAATTTGTCCAAGTGATTAATTCATTGGGTTTAGGTGTAACAAGTTTTTCCATTAAGTGGCCTTTTACCATTTCAAGACACGTTGAGTTGACATTTAAGCAGATAAATCGAAACACGTGTGTGTATGGGCGTGTTTAGATCGTGATCATGAGATCAGATAAGATAACCCGCCAAAGTTAATTTTCCGGGTGAGTTGATTTATCCGACTGTTGCTTGGCTGAAGAAACCGGCTCCATAACTTGCACACAAAGGCTTATGGCGACGTGTTCAGAAGAATTTCATGGAGATTTTGAGTATGTTTTACTTCAAGGTGGTCTGACAATGACCGTCCTGTTGATTAATATATCAATGAGACAGGTAGGTCCATGATTATATATTAACTACCAAGTGTTGGACATCATTTGCAAATAGCTTGCTGAATGAATTATTAACCGGCAGCTAGGGTCCAGGGTGCTGCATACTATCAAACTGAGATTCTACCGAGAACCTTGATTAATTTTTTTGCGTTGTAGTTGCTTTCAAAGGGAGAAGAAGTTTCGTGACAATTACTCCTCCTCCGTGTCATCAAAGGAAAATAGCTTAAGCAATTTGCGTGTGTTTTGGAGAGATTTCTTTTTCCATGACTTATTGTCGCGGGAGTTGACGAGAGAAGGAAGACATGTCTCATGTCAATATTTGACGTTTGCTCAGTTTTAGCGTTTATTATTAGGAAGGCCGTTTCTCCATTTTGAATAGAGATTAGAGATATTTATTTCACGTTTCAACTTGTTGTGGTTTTACTCTTATTTCTACTCAAAATGTAGATTTGTCTAACACGTGTATGTACGATCGTGAATCATTCGGTCATCATAAGATGTTAGACAGAATCAGTCTTCTTGAACTATTTCTACGGACCGGACCTGATCATTGTACTATTCACAGAGCAATAAATTTAACGTGAAGCGTGTCGGAAGACATGATTAAGGTTGTCGGTTCCCATTTCAGACGGTTTTACATGTTCTTTTCTCCTCTTTCTTTTTTAATAATAATAATAATTGTTTTACATGTTCTTGTCTGGACTTTTATGTGATTCTACAAGGAAAAATTCATATATCAATGAGGACAAACAAATGAATTAAGAACTGAAATTAATCAAGTGTTGTGCTAATTAATTTCCAAAAGTTAAAAAAAAATCATTCTTTGGATCTCACAAATTATTCAGTGAGGTCACGTCAGCCTGCCGCTAGAATATTGTTTTCCATGGCACTCCTCGCACAGTTGAGCGTAAAATTTCAAACCCTGTATATTTTTTTTAAACATTTCTTGCAAATCAAACTTGTACCATTTGAAATATCTTTGCTAAATGAAGGATTTTCAAATAACAATTCTACTGTTTTTTAATTATTATTTTTTTGCTCGGTAAAAAAAAGTTTATTTGAAAAGGAAGGAGTGTCAAAAGACAACCAACCACCAAAACAAGAACAAAGGAAGTAGAAAGCCAAAGCCAACTGGAAAAAACCAAAACAAAGGAAAGTGGACAGTCAAGGAGAGTTAAAGAACAACTCCTTCCAGTTACAAATTACATCATTAACAGATAACCCAGCCATACAAGGAGAGTAAGAAGCCCAGTTATACGAAGTTACCTTAATAATATCCTTTATAAGATCTTTAACTGTGCGCTCTTTGTTGTTGAAATACGATTGTTGCGTTCCAACCAAATAACCCACAGGGAAGCAGCATAAAGGCGTTTCCAGATTTCTTTACCGCGAGCAGAAAAATGAGTTGATCCAACTCTCAATAAAGTCTTTAGTTGAACCAGATAGATTTAAAACTTGGTTGGCTGCATCTCCAAAATAACGCCAGATTGTCTTTGAAAAAGTACAACTCAGAAAAATGTGACCATTAGATTCGGTACTGGACCTGCAAAGACAACAAGTATTCAACAAAGAATTCCCACTTGCAGTAACAAGCGCAGAGTTCCTATTTTGCAGGTTATCCAAAGTGGGAAGTCTGTCTAAAGTGCATTGCCATAAGAAAAAGCCAACTTTGTGCGGCCAAGCCTTAGACCAGATCAACTTGGAATGGAAAGAAGGAGGAGCAGAAGAGTCTTTAGCAACAGAGATGTGGTATGTTGATTTTACTAAGAAGCTTCCAGATTTATCACCTATCCAAACCAACGAATCCTCTTCTTCAGGATAGAAAACAATGGAATCCAACATTGAGAAGATAATGGACAGCTCCCTGATTTCATCATCGCTAAATCTACTGTGAGTGAGGCCTAGATTCCAAGAGAAAACTATAGAACTAGCACAATAAGCATCAAGAATCGATAAGTTTTTGTTAATTGAAATACCATAGAGGATAGGGCATAAACAATCAAGAGCACCCGCAACATTCCACTTGTCTTCCCAAAGACGGATTTTGTTTCCTTTACCAATCTTGAATTGGATATTGGCGAAGAAGTCTTCCTCCACCGCGCTTGTTTGCTTCCAGATTCTGACGCCATGAGGATCTTTACATTTCTTAGTTCTCCACCCAAAACCTGCTAGACCATGCTTTTCTTTTATAATCTTAGACCCAAGAGCATTTTCATCCTTACTCAATCTCCACCACCATTTCATAAGAAGACTTTTATTCATCTTGCGCAAGTTTCTATTGTTATCAGCATCATGCCAAAGAAAATCGCGAATGATTTTTATCATTTTGAAACTTGTTATCATTTTTATCCAACCTGTTTTAATATTTCTCGCAAAATGCCTATATTATTTTGAAACTTCATTACACAAGGGTTTGATTTTTATCATTTTTAAAAAGGAGGAAAATTTTCTAAAAACGATGCTCAAGTATTGTGGTCCATCAAATATGTGTTGTTTCGATCAAAACATAAAATAAATCAAATATGCGTTGAGATACCCTTTTTTAACTATAACGGCTATCAGTAGAGGATTTTCTTGCTCCACGGCCATGAAAGTAAATGTCTCCAATGTAGCTAGTTACATTCCGACCGATCGATGGTTGCAAATGATTGTCATAAACTCTTCTATCTTCTGGCCGAGGAAAAAAGAAAATCTCTCTTTCGGTGTGTTTTCGCGCTCTTCTGTTTAAGACAACGCTTTCGACTCGGTATAACTATAATCCTAAATTGTTTGCTAATCAAATTGACTTAAAGGTCCTCGTTAAAATTCCAAGCATGTGCTTGGAAATGAAAGGCGTTGTTCTGCTATACAGTTCTGTAGAACTAAAAAGAATCCGTCTTGGCCGCCCAAGAAGATTTGAATCATGGGTTCTCTAATTAGTTAAGAAGTGTTCATTTGAATAAATCCCTTTGACTCCATCATTTCATTGGTATCATTGCCGAGGTCTATGAACTTTCTCAACTTGCCTGGTGGGTGTTTATTTATTTTATTTTTCTGCATTTTGAGGTGGATGCTCTGACCCTCCTTTTGGTCGGAATACTTTGTTAATGTTTGGTGTTTAATTTTCTTATTTTGTACCCCTTCCTCTTATTTTTGGATCCATTTTGGGGTGGATATATACTTTCTTTGACAAAAAAAGAAAAAAAATACTATATGTATCTCAATTATATGACATGACTTTATAGTGATGCTTTTTGCACGGTCAAAAATGTAATGCATCGAAGTAACGTGTAAAAACGGGTTGCAATCCCGGTATTTGAAAGTACAAAACTTCAGGTTAATATGCTAACCACTTCACCTATGGAAATAGTTCCATCCATGACCATATATACCCATATCCTTTGCTTTCTCCTCTAACCATTTGGGGATTGCGTTTCCTTATATATTAGTTTGGTTGCCCAAATGGCCAACGCATATGCACCGTAACTTTCACGTTGATAGAACAGCTTTTGATACCATATCTTTACTTTGATTGGCAATACATTATACGGTAAGTTTTGTCTTGTATCTCACGTTGAAATTTATCCTTAACTTGTTGTCGTACTCTGTGCCAAAATGTTATACTATGTGTAAGAAAAATCCATAGAAAAAGTATATGTGATGGTATCAAGAGAACCTTCTATCCTCATGCAACGGATAAATATCATCCCAAAAATATCATTTTCCATCGTTCCACGGAATATCTCTTCTTATCAATCACAACCTTGAAAGAGAATCAAAAGCAGGTACCTTTTGGTATATATCAAACTCAAGGTGATCGAATGAAGCAGAATGACTTCACAGGTAAGCTCCCAACCCATGCAAAGTTACAACTTTACAGTACTACATTCTAAATTTAAGTATCCCCACCCATTTTTCCAATTTCTTGTTTTGTGAGAAAATTATAGCGTGTTTGATATGGGAAACATAAGTATGCTTCTGGAGCCAGAAGAAGAGTCAAAAGCAAAATGTTTTTGTTTCACAAAAAGTAAATTTTTTGTTTCCAATAGTCATTCTGAAATTAGGTAACCAAACTAATTTCTGACATTTTTGCTTTCAGAAGTCAAAAAACGACTTCTGAAATGCTATCCGAACATACTATTAATATCTTGATTTGTCATAATGGTTCGTGTCGTGAAATAGCTAGGATCGAAGCAGGGATGGATCCAAAGGGACTTAAAAGCGAAATATGACATGGGTTAACATACTAAATTAGGTAGCTAGCGGACATGAGACTATATACATATAGTATGACAAAAATAACCTTAGAAACTATAGTATGGTAAAAGCCGATGTTACTGTATAACAGTGGTAAAGTTATTGGGTGATGATACCAGTGACCTAAGTTTGAAACTCATTAGTACCAAACTCTTTACCGATAAAAAAAACAAACTATGACATGGCTAAAATTGATATATACAAAAAACACTTTACCACAAAATTGTTCATCTTGAAATTAAAGTTCAGAGAGGAACCACTGATACGTATTGATCCCTATACCTTGGTGACTATTATTATAGAGGCGGAATTCAGAATAATAATAGACGAAAACTAGAAAACATAACAGAAAGAAGTAATTCGAAGAAATATATCTTCTCTAGATTATGAACAAGAAAACTATTATAATTCTCTCTTTGTTACGCTCACAATCTCTCTAAATTGTAAATAATCTTAAACTGTTTTGCTAAGCTTGCTTTTACAATAATTAATTGCCCCACAAACTTCTCTCTGGGTATGTGTGTTAAACCTCCTTTTCTAGGTGTCAACCCACACTCTCTAGATTATCTTAGCTATGAGCTAAACATCTCTATTTATAGCTTTAATGGTTTCCCAAAACCTTATAGGAATCTATTTCCTTATCTAGGAATAATTCCTTTTCTAGGTATATTTCCCTATCAATGAATATTACCTTGTCTAAGAAGTATTTCCTTATCTTGGTATACTTTCTTAATTTGGTTTGGTTTCCCAAACCTCATAGGAATAAATTTTCCTTCTATAGGAATACTGCCTTAAATCAATAATCCCTCCTAAATTACAATTTTACCCTCAATTCATCTTGAGGATCACTAGTTCCCGGGGAGAGGAAGATACACATGTATCATCCTCCCCCCCCCCCCCCCCCCTTCAAGAACTTGAACTCCTGTGAAAGTTATATTTGGAGGTTAGGGAACTCGAGAGTTCCTTTCACCCTGCTGAACCATCTTTCCTTGTTGGGAACTTGACTATGACTTCCAATTAGAAAAGCGTCCTTATCTTCTTGTCTTGTCTTAGTCACTCTTCGCTCCGTAATGCAATCTTCTTCGAGTGGTTTTTCTCTATCAAACCACAAGTCTTCCACATGTGGCAAGATCATCTTGTCATCTCCGTCATTATCTAGTAATGGTGGTTCAAACATTTTCAAACTTTCTAGGTTGTCTTCTTGTTGTTTGGTTAAGGTTTCCAAACAAACTCTACTCGGATTCTCCTCAAGAGAACGGGTCACAAGGAGAATGAACTTTGTACTAGCATTCACCAACCGTTTATCCTGAGTGGATGTAATCAAGCTCTCTCCATCAAGAGGAGAGTTTATAGCTCATATTACAAAAGCTTTCCCATCTTTGGTAAAGGTATACTTCTGGTTACTCCTATATAAAATCGCATCTCGATCCCACAAGTAAGGACTACCAAGTAGAACCTGACAAACATCTAATGGAACCACGTCGCATGTAACCTCATCAATGTATGACTCATCAAAATCAAACTGCTCTGCAACCTGTAGCCCACCTTCCTTTTGAAGCCACCCTAAAGGATAGGGTTTCGGATGTTTGAAAGTCTTCAAACCCAACTTCTGTACCAAAGAATGTGATAGTAAATTCTTCGGACTTCCCGGGTCAATAACATCATCTATAAGTGTTGTCTTAACCTGCATCTTAACTATGAAGAGTCATTCCCTAAGGTCATCTTTTAAAGGTCCTTCTTTTGTTCCTGCCATAAGAGAGAGCTTTGAGTTGGGTTCCGTTAGTCCTTGGACTTCTATTGGAGCTTGTGAGACTATTGCTTCCTTCTTGGCTTCTTTATTCTGTAACCCTTTTGGTTTTAGATTAGGATACTTCATCCAACACTTGTCGACAACATGTCTTGTTTGTTTGCAATGAGTGCAAGTCAAACATTCTTTGTCTTTAGACTTCCTATCCTCTTTGCTCCTTTCATCTCCTTTAGCGACGAAAACTCTAGACTTCCCCTTGGTGTTTCCCTCAACATCAGATTTCTTAAGCCTGCCTTCGATAACGTTAGATTTTATGCTTGCTTCGGAGATAGTATCCACCAAAAACATCTTCAACTCCTTCCGTATATACTCATGGAACCCGGAGATATATTTCATATAGATAGCATAATCTTCCAAGTTTAAATCCAAAATCATAGCTTGATTATGAAATTCCGAAGTATATTCTTGCACTGTTTGGTTGTATGACTGATTCAAGTTGTACCACTTGAACCATCTCTCCTCAAGGTAGCCAACCAGATAAAACTGTTTCCTTACAACTGCCTTGAATCTTTTCCACGACAATACTCCTTTACCTAGGTTTTTTGTTTGATAAGCTTTCCACCAGGTTAGAGCATGCTTTTGTAGCTTTAATGCCGTGAAAGTAATCTTTTCCTTTGAACCATATTCAAAGAAATAAAAATACGTCTCTAGACGTTCAATCCAATCATCCAATTTTTCTACATCGACACTCCCATCGTAAAGTGGAATATCAACACGAAAATCAATTTTCAGATTCTTACCATGAAGTTTAGTTGATGTAGGACTTTTAAGAAACTCGCTTTTCTTCTTTTCTTCGTCCTCATCTTCTTCTTCGTCTTCATCATCTTCTTCTTCTTTCTCATCCTCTTCTTCTGAAGCTTCAGGTGAAGGTGTAATCTTTTTCTTCGTCTTCGGCTTAGGTGTTTGAGAATGAATACATTCAGTCAATTCTTCAAGGGTGATTTGAATCGACTTCATGTCTGTTTGTAGCGTAGCCACCTTTTTTTTTCCATTGTTTGTGGTTCGCTTTGCTTAGGTTCATCATCTGACTTCGTCATCCTTGATCCCCTTGTTCTCCTAACGTCTTCTAGCTTCTCGGGTACCTCACCAAGCTTTATGTAGAGAGATCTATTGAAAACCATAAACTACAGGGATTTACCCTAGAAACTAAACCTTGCCCATGATGCCAACTTGGTACGTATGATCCCTATACCTTGGTGACTATTATTATAGAGGCGGAATTCAGAATAATAATAGACGAAAACTAGAGAACAGAAAGAAGTAATTCGAAGAAATATATCTTCTCTAGATTATGAACAAGAAAACTATTATAATTCTCTCTTTGTTACGCTCACAATCTCTCTAAACAGTAAATAATCTTAAACTGTTTTGCTAAGCTTGCTTTTACAATAATTAATTGCCTCACAAACTTCTCTCTAGGTATGTGTGTTAAACCTCCTTTTCTAGGTGTCAAACCACACTCTCTAGATTATCTTAGCTATGAGCTAAACATCTCTATTTATAGCTTTAATGGTTTCCCGAAACCTTATAGGAATCTATTTCCTTATCTAGGAATAATTCCTTTTCTAGGTATATTTCCATATCAAGGAATATTACCTTGTCGAGGAAGTATTTACTTATCTTGGTATACTTCCTTATTTTGGTTTGGTTTCCCAAACCTCCTAGGAATATATTTTCCTTCTATAAGAATACTGTCTTAAATCAGTAATCTCTCCTAAATTACAATTCTATCCTCGATTCGTCTTGAGGATCACTAGTTCCCGGGGAGAGGAAGATACAGATGTATCTAAAATTTTTTTCTTTTTTTAATATAAATTTATTTGAGATGCAATTTTAAATTGGTTGTAAAATTTACTTATCGGAAAAATTATGTTTCTCATATCTAAATATCTAAAACCACATTTACCTAAGAGAGGAATCTCGATTTATTTTTTGTTTTTCTCTGCAAAACTTGTCACAAAATAGTTCCGCTTAATCTTAGAGTTTAGAGAGGAAGCACTCTGTGGTCTATACGGTTCGAAAGGATTTTTTATTTTTATTCTTGTATCAGTTTATTTGAGATGTGGTTTTAAACCGGTTGTGAAATTGATTTATCGGAAAACCACTGCTTTTCAAATCCACGTTTACCTCAAGGGGAGGAATCTTGATTCTTTTTTTCCTGCAAAGTATATGCTCGATAGCTGTTAACATAATAACACTGTTGGTAATTTATTCGGTCATTCAAGATTGTCTCCCATTAGAACTAATTTTGATTTGAAAATGTAATAAAGCTTGTCCTACTCTAATCACTAAATTAAACTAATCTAAACCCTGTACAGAAATTATTACAAGACCCATTCCGTGGGACCCACTTAAATGTACTTAAGGTTAAATCAGAAACTTATAATGATCAGCGGGTCCCACTAAATAATTTTATTTTGTTTTCGTTTGCAATTTGTACCTTGAGAAGAATCAAATTACCATTGGTTCATTGCCACCATATGATTACAAAATTATTATTAAATCATCCGGTGAAATATTGAGACGTCTCTGTAGGGATGTAAATAATAGTCCCAAATCCGAATTCCGTTTCCAAGAATTCGAGATTCTATAAGATTTTATCCGTTATATCGGATATTGGATCGAAATTTTTATCGGATTTTCCCCCTTAACGTAACGGAATCGGATTAGACCCCATCCAATTGTTAAGTTCCGACATCCGATAACATATAGGAATGTACTAGTAATTTCCTACCCCTAGGATCAAGATGTTGACTATTGGAAATTATATTCTTAGAAATTATCATAAATTATCAAAAATCATCGGACTTTATCGAAAATTATCGGAATTTCTAACCGGATTAGTAATTTTTAATACTTTTTACCCAGTTTTTTCTCTCCATATTTTTAGGAATTATCGGATTTCCGATAAGTTAACCTATCGGAATCGGATTCGAATTTTAAAATTCTGTCGGATGTTACCGGATTTCGGAATTCCGATAACAGTTAGCATATCGAAATCGGATTGGTGAAAATCCGACGGAATTTCATCCGTTGACAGCCCTACGTCTCTGGTAAGTGGTAACCTAATTCAATCACCGCCATGAAAACCGGCCCATTAAGCATACAATAATTCAAAATTGAAAACATTTATACAACATTTCACGAAAAGTTATAAATATAGGACCAAATGATCCATGACAGTTACAATTTTGATCCACTACAATAAAAAGATTTTACATTATCAAGTTGTAAATATAGGACCAAATGATCCATGACAGTTGCAATTTTGATCCACTTCATTATCCGAGGATTTTTACAAAAAAAATAAAAAAATGTCATGAATTGTTAGAGGATTTTTACAAAAAAAAAGTCATGAGTTATTCTTTAAATATTTACTAAAGAACTCTTCAGCTTTGATTGGGATAATGTGATTTTTTTTTTTGCTTAGAAGGTTAAAATTCAATGATCTTAAAAAGAATACAAAGGAAAGTGCCTAAGCGCGTCTCAGAAGATGTCCGAATCCGATTAGAAAACAAAAAAATTACAGGAAAAGGGTTAAGCAAACTCCAAAAATAAAGGAAACAAAAACACCAAGCCTGAATAAACTTGTGTCTTGAGGTATGTCTCATTGGAACTCTAAATCTTTTAAAGAGTGTTAATTTAAACTTGAAAAACATGACATAAAGTTAAAGTTCAAGATCTGCTTCATTCGTTTTGCTTAAGCCAAATCTTGGAAGGAAAAACAAAATTTAACTGTTTAGCACATAATTATTTCCTTTTTAGCTAAAACCATCCATTTTTGAATAGTTGGTTCACCCCTAGAGATCAAAAATTGAGATTCTTAGTGGAAAACTATTTAGCAGGTGCGCTAAACTATTTAACACTTTTTTTCTTTCTGAAACCTTTAAAACATGGGAGTTATAGCCTTCAATTTAGCCTGACATGGATCTTAATTTAATGCTTCATAAGAGTCTGTCTCGTACAAACACTCGTTAGAATATGTGCAAATATGTTCAATTTGCAGATGTCATTTGTTATAGTAAAATCACTGAGAACCATCAGGTGGTCTAATAGTTCTCATGTTCCCTCTTTTAAGGGTGGTTGGAGTTCGAGCCATTGTGAAAGCTTACCTAAAATTATGAATTCAGAAATAATCTAGGAACCATTACCCCATGGAATCAAAAAAGAAAATAACGATAATGATTTAGTTACTGAATGAATAATGATATCGGTGATTTGAGCTCGAAACTAAAATAAAATCACTCTCTTCTAGGTGGGTGCAAAAATGATTAATGTCAAGCCACTGAAAGTCAAGGTTCTTCTCAAAAATTTCGAAAAGTCCATCAAACGTGCGTTAGGGTTTAACAACACTACACGTCAGACTCTAATTGGTCCCACATCACATAATAAAGCCGAATGCCGACTCTTGCCAACTCATCTAAAGAATCAGTAAAACAAGATAAAATTAAGAATTATAAATAAAAATCCAAGGAATAGAAAAAATTTGAAGCAAAATTATTACAGAGGAAATCGTCTTTGGAGTTTGGACTAAGAAAAAAAAGAAAGAGAAATACAGAGATCATCATCATCATTGAAGAAGAAGAAAGAAAGAAACCCTAGATTTCTGGTGATTTCAAGTCCTAAATCCTTGGTTCTGATCTGAATAAACAGTAGATAATATCACTGAAGCTGAAGCAGGAGATTTTTTCAGAATTTTTTTGTTGAGTTTTTTGGGGTAATTTTCAGGTACACACACATTTTCTTCTTAGATTCTTCTTCTTAGCTGCTGTACTTTTCAGCTGATTCTTTAATTGGAAATTATTTGATTTAAGTGAAATTAAACAAACATTAATTGATGTGTGAGTTTTTGCTTTAATTAATCTTCAAGTTTAGTTTGATTCTTTACTTTTTTAGAGGTTCTTGCTTTTGATTCTTGATAATTTGGTTGATTTGAGATGTTTGAGAGGGAAATATGGATATTCTTTTTTGAAATTTCTTGATTCTAATTCTTTTTAGATCTGAAAACGATGGAATTAGGAAATTTGAAATTCTTGAAATGAATTTGATCTTGCTTATGAGGGGATTTATGATGTAAGAGTTGTAATTTAGAGGTTTGATTATTGCAGGTATATGCTGGTTGATGTGTTGCTGCTGGTCAATGTGAGTTGGAAAATTTGATAAATATGGCAAGAACAGGCAGGAAACGGACGAAGCTACGGTTTAGTAAGCTTTACAGTTTTGCTTGTTTCCAGCCGGATGTGTTACAAACAGATGAACAGAGTTTTTCTCTACTAGGACCAGGTTATTCTAGGATTGTTCATTGTAATCAACCACCTTTTCACCGTAAAAAGCCTCTAAACTATACAACAAATAGTATTAGTACTACGAAATACAATATCATTACATTTCTTCCAAAGGCAATATTCGAGCAGTTCCGAAGGGTTGCTAATGTGTATTTTCTTTTGGCTGCGATTCTGTCTTTGACGCCGGTTGCGCCATTTTCTGCTGTAAGTATGATTGCACCATTAGCGTTTGTTGTTGGTCTTAGTATGGCTAAGGAAGCTGTGGAGGATTGGCATAGGTTTATGCAGGATATGAAGGTTAATAGTAGAAAGGTTAATACACACAAGGGAGATGGTCAATTTGGTTATAAACCATGGCAAAAGCTTAGGGTAGGAGATGTGGTGAAAGTGGAGAAGGATCAGTTTTTTCCTGCTGATTTACTTTTGTTGTCGTCAAGCTATGATGATGGGATTTGTTATGTGGAGACCATGAATTTGGATGGTGAGACAAACTTGAAGGTCAAGAGATCTTTGGAGATAACACTGCCATTGGACGATGACATGGCTTTTAAGGATTTCACAGGAACAATCAGATGTGAAGACCCGAATCCTAACCTCTATTCTTTTGTGGGTAATCTTGAGTACGAGCGTCAAGTTTATGCTGTTGATCCAGGACAGATTCTTCTTAGAGATTCGAAGCTCAGAAACACCCCATATGTGTATGGAGTAGTTATCTTCACCGGTCATGATACCAAGGTTATGCAAAACTCCACCAAGTCCCCCTCGAAAAGGAGTACGATCGAAAAGAAGATGGACTATGTTATCTACTTTCTTTTTACTCTTCTTGTTTTGATATCATTTATCAGTTCGATAGGCTTCGCGGCGAAGATAAAGTTGATGTACCCAGACGCTTGGTACATGCAACCTGAAGATACATCAGAAAATATGTATAATAAATCGCAACCTGGTATCTCTGGCATTCTCCATTTGATCACGGCTCTTATTCTATATGGATATTTGATACCCATCTCACTCTATGTTTCCATCGAGCTTGTGAAGGTCTTGCAAGCAATGTTTATTAATAAAGATCTAAATATGTTTGATGAAATTTCTGGGAAGCCCGCAGAGGCAAGGACATCGAATTTGAATGAGGAGCTCGGGCAGGTTGATACAATTCTGTCAGATAAAACAGGTACCTTGACATGCAATCAGATGGATTTTCTGAAATGTTCAATTGCCGGAGTTTCTTATGGCGTTCGTGCCAGTGAAGTTGAGATTGCTGCAGCAAAACAGATAGCCAATGATCAGAATTCAGGAACTGCAACGCCTAGGACACCAATGTCATTCGAGACTAGACGAAGTGATTTCCATGGTTCGGAAATTGAACTTCATGGAGTTATCACTTCTAATGATCGTCAAAAGGAACATAAAGCTAGTATAAAGGGATTCAGCTTTGAGGATATCCGTCTCATGAATGGGAATTGGATGAAAGAGCCAACTGCAAGAAACATCATGTTGTTTTTCAGAATATTGGCACTCTGTCAAACAGCACTACCCGAGCCAAATGAAGAAACTGGAAGTTTTACCTATGAAGCAGAATCACCAGATGAAGCAGCCTTTTTGGTTGCCGCTAGAGAATTTGGCTTTGAGTTCTGCAAAAGAACTCAATCAACTGTTGTTATCAGAGAAAGATATCCCTCAGGAAACCCTGAAGAAAGGTAAATATTGAACAATATTCTTTTCCATTTTTCTTTTGGCATTGGTTCATGTGTGTCTGTTGTATTGATCAAATGAAACATTTGCAGGGAATACAAAATCCTGAATATATTGGAGTTTGATAGCAAAAGAAAGCGAATGTCAGTAATTGTGCAAGATGAGGATGGGCAGATTCTTCTTCTGTGCAAAGGTGCAGACAGGTCTGATACAACTATCTGTCTATCACTCTACTTGAACATCATATGCAAGCATCAGATAGTAGAAATTAATTGGTTCGAAGGAAAAGTTCAAATGGACTGGGTTTATGTTGACCCTTTGATAGTGTATAGGGAGTATGGTGTTAGAAAACACCATTAGGATGTTGATAGGATCCAGCCATGGTTTGGTAGGTCTTATATGTGTGTCCTTTCCATATTCCATGAAGTAGGTGATAATGATGTAGGCTGTTTTTCTGGCTAGGATGGTCACCATGAACAAGAATACCTAACTGAATTTGGTTGTTGCTAGACTTGGCAGATTTAAACTAACCATAAACTGGATCTGTTAAAAATATTGCCATCTGTTCTATACTTTCGGCAGTGCTGATATTTTCAGAATTAGCGAAGAACGAAATATCCACATTGAGGGGACCATTCTCACCCTGCATTCATAGTTCTTGTGCATTTAATTTTGTGTGAACTAGGCTGCAGTTGATAATTCGTCTTTTAAACGTATCACTTCAATTGGCAATTGACCTATTGCTGATTTTTATTCTTAGCTTGTTTGGACGATAACTTTGTCTGAGGGAGCTTCATTTCATGTGCACGTTTTCATAATGCATATGCAGTAAATATTATTTGAAGGACTTGTGACATAATTCTGATAAACAATCCAGCATTATATTCGACCGGTTATCCAAAAATGGGAGAGCATACGAGGAGGATACAAGTAAGCATCTGTTAGAATACGGAGAAGCTGGGTTGCGGACATTGGCGCTTGCATATAGAAAACTTGAAGAGTCCGAGTATCTTGCCTGGAATAGTGAATTTCAAAAAGCAAGGACTACTATAGGTGCCGAAAGAGAAGCTATGCTTGAACGCGCTGCAGATTTGATGGAAAAAGATTTGATTCTTGTAGGTGCCACTGCTGTGGAGGACAAACTACAACCAGGAGTGAGTGTACAGTTTGCAGCATCATAATTACAAAGATCCTTTCTGTTCTTTTTTACATTCTAAAATTCTTTTTTCTTTCTATAGGTGCCTCAGTGCATAGATAAACTTGCCCAAGCTGGCCTTAAGATCTGGGTGCTGACAGGAGACAAGATGGAAACTGCAATCAATATCGGGTATGTGTCATCCAAATTACGTTAACATCTTGGTAACAATTATCTCATAGCCATTTTTTCTGAATTGTGTCTCTGTATGCGAATTGCAGATTTGCGTGCAGTTTACTTCGGCAAGGCATGAAACAGATATTGATAACAACATTGAACACTGATATGTTAGCCCAAGATGCCAACAAGGTACTGATAAGCTCTATAAACAATTTCTGAAAACCAAACCACAATGGACAAATGAAATGATAGACTAGTAACACACAGGGTGATGATAAAACTGCTGTAACTTTCCAAGCTGATAGGGTAAGTTGATCTATTTTTTTTGAGCAGGCTATCAGAGAACACATTTTGAAACAACTCACCAATGGATCCCAAATGATCAGGCTGGAAAAAGACCCTCACGCTGCTTTTGCCTTGATTATCGATGGGAAAACTTTGGCTTACGCTTTGGAGGACGATATGAAGCATCAGTTTTTGAGTTTAGCAGTTGATTGTGCATCTGTAATATGTTGTCGGGTTTCTCCAAGGCAAAAGGCAATGGTAGGGTTGTTTTATTTTATTTTATTTTTAAAGTACCTGATAATACATAAAGATAATATCTTAATCTGACTTCTTGTTTTGGTGTCAAATAGGTAACAAGGTTAGTAAAAGAAGGAACTGGGAAAACTACTTTGGCAATCGGTGATGGTGCAAATGACGTTGGTATGATTCAAGAAGCAGACATTGGTGTTGGCATAAGTGGAGTAGAAGGGATGCAGGCTGTAATGTCTAGTGACTTCTCCATTTCTCAGTTTCGGTTCTTGGAAAGACTTCTTGTTGTTCATGGGCACTGGTGCTACAAGAGGATTGCCCAGATGGTAAGAATGAGGAACTTTACAACAATTTTTTTTTTCTTTCCATTCATATTGATAACTGTATACACTCTGATAAACACTGTATTTCTGTGCATTTCCCAGGTCTGTTACTTTTTTTACAAGAACATAGCTTTTGGCCTCACCTTATTCTACTTTGAAGCATTCACTGGCTTTTCAGGCCAATCAGTATACGATGACTGGTACATGCTATTATTCAATGTTATTCTCACTTCATTACCAGTCATTTCACTCGGAGTTTTCGAGCAAGATGTTTCTTCAGAGGTCTGCTTACAGGTTAGTCAAAATTTGTATACCTAGTACCAATGTTATCCATATTTAAGGTTTGATTCGTTAAAAAAGCCGCCATGTGAGCCATGCATACATCAAAATCTGTTCTTTGTGACCCATGTTTATTGTTGGCATTGAGATGCAGATTAAGGTTTAGTGATTAACTGACATGTACTATTGTTTCTTTCCAGTTTCCAGCACTGTATCAGCAAGGACCGAAAAACTTGTTCTTCGATTGGTATAGAATACTTGGGTGGATGTGTAATGGTCTGTATTCGTCTCTTGCTATCTTCTTCATTAACATAACTATTGTCTCTGGCGCTTTCCGTAAAGGAGGTCAAAATGCTGACATGGCAGTCGTAGGGGCTACCATGTTCACGTCTATAATTTGGGCAGTCAACTGCCAGATCGCGCTCACAATGAGTCACTTCACGTGGATACAACACCTCTTTGTATGGGGAAGTGTCTGTACCTGGTATGTTTTCTTACTCTTCTACGGCATGTTGTCACCTCTCATATCCAAGAACGCTTACAAAATCCTCGTGGAGGCTTTAGCTCCAGCTCCCATTTACTGGAGTGTCACTTTCTTGGTGACCATTGCTTGTAATCTTCCATACTTAGTTCACATTGCCTTCCAAAGATCTTTACACCCGATGGACCACCATATTATTCAAGAGATCAAATACTACAAGAAAGATGAAGAGGATCAACATATGTGGAGAAGGGAACGATCAAAAGCAAGGCAAGAAACAAAGATAGGGTTTACAGCAAGGGTAGATGCAAAAATCAGACATTTGAGAGGGAGGTTACACAAGAAACACTCGTCCATATTTTCGCAAAATGTATCGTCCCCAAGATCCCCTTTATGATAGTTTTGGTTAATATTTTTTGCTAGAGTTATTTTGCTTGTTAATTTTTTTGTTCCTTCACTCATTATTTTTTTCTTTTTAGTCTCTTACATGGGGTTTGTTGTTATGAGGTCCCCTTTTACTACAAAAAAAAGGTTGTTGTTTGTAATATATTTACACAGGTTTGATGAGTTGCAGATTGTGAAAAGAAAAGAAGTATTAGTTGATTGTCTCTTGCCAAGTTTTATCATCATTTTGTAAATAACTACAAATGCTGGGACTGGATTAGTTGGATTTATTAATCAAAAACGTAACTTCTTTCATGTGTATGGAGATTGATGAATTGATTTCTGTAAGAATCAACTTATTTTCAGTTTGACAGGAACTTTGCACATTTCATGGGACAAGCAGACTTGTCAGCCAACAACCCCAGAGGAGATCTAGCTTGTAGTTATTTCCTTGTGTGTCATGAAAAGAACTGTCAAGAGAATGACTTGTGTAAAACAAGGCCCATTTATCACTTCTTTTCAATTTCCTCAGATTGGCTTCCTTTTCCTTTACCTATTTGTGCTTTTTAAAGCCCTCGTAGAGTTATCAATGTTGATCTGACAATGAACCAGACAACACGTTCACCGGGTTATAAGACTTGATCGGAACTTGCGAAAAGTGAACTAGCGGAGCAAAGAAGGAAGCGCATCAAAGCCCCGTCTATAAGAGAAGCTGAAGCTTGGGAATTGAGATCCTTCAGTTCAGCACATAATATTATCTCCCAGAGGGAGAATCATTTGTACTTTCAAGTCAAATTATAGGCAACATTTCCACATCAATTCAGCTGATAGCTAGTCTAAAAACATGTTTAATTAGCAATAAAGAAGCCAAGATTTCAACTAATCCACATGTACCAACTGGTCCTTCCTTATAGTTGTACCGGTTAGAGAGTGACATTGATTGTGTTAGTCAAACAAACGGATCAACTCTCTCCTAAACCACCACAACAAGGAACTCTATTCATTGATATTAATGGAACTCCTGATGGAGATTTTTAATAGGCTAATCAATAATTATTATAGATTAGGTTAGGATCTTTTGAACCCACAGTTTAATTAATGTGCTCTCACTTTAAGGAGGAGTAAGTGGGTGGATATACTTATATTTAAAACAATATAGAAGTGGTTTCTTAAATCAGGATATCTGATTTTAGTGCAAAGTGCAAACCCAATTCTTTTTTTCTTTTTTTTTAATAAGAAAACAGGGATAACCCCGATGTTACATGAGATCACCAAAACAAGAACATACAGGATCACCAAAACAAGAACTTACAGGACCAGACGCTATGCGATTTTCAAACAGCAGAACCGGAATCTCGTAACCATAATCTAGTAACCAGAATCTAATACCCATGACCAGGTCATCAAACATCGGTAACAGTAACATCCCTCGTGCATAAGGGTGAGCTTGAATCGGTGAAACATGATCTACAACTCGGTAGATTTTTTTTTTTTTTTAATCGATCTAACGAAACCCTCTTCCAAAAAGAGAGATGCTATGAGACCAAAGTTGATCCACATCTTCCACGGCGTGCTTACAATAAACTCATCAGAAAAATCTTCTGAGCTCTTCCACCGGCCGGAAAGATACATATCAAAATTTGGGTAATACATCTTTTGGAGTAGATCATCACCATCCTCATAGCATAATACATCAGATCACCAACAAACCAAACAAACCAGACCAACAAAGTTACCAGAAGAATCACAAGATTCAAGAAAACATTTGCCCTATTGGGGAAACAAAACACCCGCCGGAGAAAACATTCCCTGATTACAAAACATCCATCCCCATATGAAACAACAAGATCTTGAATCTCTCCTAAATCTTGTACTCGTCGGAGGAGGTTGCCGTGAAGAAACCGGTTGCTGCAAATCACATTTATTTCAACATTTCTAACACCAGCTAACCCATATGAAAAGGAGAAAACTCCATCATCATAGCCGGAAAAGCTTAAGGGAGTAGCCAGATCAAGACTTAAACTACTAAAACAAGAAAATAACATAGCAATCAACATATTACAAACTAAAGAAATTAAGTTACAAGCATAAGTTAAACCGAGAACAGATGGAGAGACCGGTCTGCTCAGAGCCACCGGAGAAGGAACTATTGCATCAATTTGGATGTAGTTTATCACTGCAACAGATTGAGAGCACTGATGTCTTCTTATCATCATAGAGCTGCACAAATAAAGCACTGATTCACAAAAACAAACCTCAAAAAATGAAAAAGAACGGACCGATAAACCCAAAACTAGAACTTAAAAACTAAAAACTAGCCAAGAAAACCGAGGACTAGCTAGAACAAGTGAATACAAGCTTGGGTTTGAGGATGATCTGCTCAGATCGTCTCCAAGGGAGCTGATCTGAGCAGAACGGCGCTCACTCTTTTAGGCTTTTCGTTTCAGAACTTTGGAGAGAAAGTAGAGAGAGAAACACCAACTCCAATGCTACTTCTCCATCGTTTCATAATATCATCCAATTCATATTCTGCAAACCCAATTCATCCAACTACATATTTGAGGAGTAAATGGGTGATCTAATCCTACTTATAATTGAGATTTGAAAGAAAATTCGATTTTAGTTTACCAAAAAAATGTGATTTCAACATTAGCTGTGATCTCAGAGTAGCTAGCTTAGTTGTGGAATTTTTTTTGCTTAGCCCTTGCCAGCGAATCTATTTTCTTACACGGCCTTAAATTTTCACTTAGGCTAAGTCCTTTGGTGTGTTAATCTAGCAGCTAGATTAGCAGTCCACGTCAGCTAGGACATCCTTCTAACTCCTATGGTAATTCTAATCTAGCATTTTACTCGCAGAATAAACAGCGCTAAATAAAAATCTGCTTTTTGCTGAATAAAACAGCGCCTAACCCAGTCAACTAGGTGGATTTCGCTGTTTCATTCAGCGCTCAAACTCAATTTGCGGTTAATATCCAACCATTGGCTATTACTAGGCATACCTAATCAAATCCCATCAACATTTATCCCTCCCCTCTGCACTGTAGCTCTTTCTCGTTACATCAATACTTTTCAACGAAACATGTCAACATTCAGCGCAACTATCTCGCTACTAGTTCAACTGCGAGCAAATGCTAGGAGAAAGAACCAGTGTTAACAAATTGACAACACACTGCAACACTTTTTGGCTAATCTACCAGCTCAATTTAGCACATAAGACTTAGCATTATCATTTTAATACTATGAATATCGATCAATTTTTTTTTTTTTTTTTTATTTTACAATGAGATGAGAACACGTAGTATTGAGTGTTTTAGTATAAAATTCAACATTAGATTCAAAATGTTGTTTTTAGTATTTTCGATAAGTTTATTTAGATCGGGTACATCGACACTATCGATTTCTTTTTATTTCTTTGAAGCATAAAAGCTAGGGCATTGACACTGTATGAACTTAATACTCTACTAATGCAGTATAATTCACAAAGCTCATTATCAAAATAAACTAAAACATGAAAATAATGTGCTACGTATAAATACAAAGAAATAGTTTATCGGATTTAAACATGAGAAAAATGTGCCCCATGGCTTTGCATGAACTAAGTTCCTTTCAAAATGATTAGTGCCAAAAGATGACATGATTGAAACATTTAAAAATACAGAAATGAGGGTTAAATAACTTCCTTTTTATAATTTTTTTCTTTTCGAATTAAAGACAGTAGCAGTTGAGGTCCTTGAGGATGGTTATTGGTTTGTTTCAACCACTGTAAAAACATAATGCAAAACAAATACACTTGGGAGATACGTGGCATAGGTCCAAGTATACTATGAAGACCAATCGATATTGATATTATAAACTTGTCATTGGTTTATTAAATTTTCATTATTAATGTAATAGATTAGTATTGGATTGATCACCTACCAGGAAGTTTCACATTTTCAGAACCAAAAAACTTCACATGGCCATATTTTATCTTTTGTGTGTGTGATAAAAAAAGTATCCTAAAAATGTCTAAAATGATCCTTCAAAAGAGAAAATACAATTTAAGAATCTACAATATGGACATGCTTAAGTTAATCTATTTATTTTGAATCCTGCTAAGTTGTATTTTGTGTAATTAGCTTTGATATAAATGACAACTACCAACAACCAGTAATCAATAAATGCCATCTCAATTTCATAATTACGCTGATATTGTTATAGTATATTGGTAAAGTCATTGGATGATACCAATAACAAAAAAACACAACAACAATCCATTTCGTAACTTGTACGTAACTCTTTATTAATTAAAAAAAAAATCATAATTAAAAAACTTCAATAAAACAACATTTATCCACTCAAGAGAAATGAATATGAATTACATATCAAAAAATCCATTTATCGTAAGGACAAATAAAATCTTAATAGCAATTTTTTTTACTTGAGCTAACCGGTTTACCCACCCAATTAAACTGAATATGAATAACATAACAAACAATCCATTTTGTTGTAAATAGCATATTTGAAATGAAAATATAAAACCTTATTTTAAACCGAACAATAAACAATCCATTTACCGTAAATAACGCATTTGAATTATGCAAAAAAAAAAACCCTCTAATTTAAATTTTATTTTGGTTTATGAAGAAAGGACAAAGTACCTCTTTAGATTATACTAATTTTCTTCTAATTAACAAAAGAATTTTATTAAAGAAATAATTGCTTACAAAAGTTCGTTCTTTTGGATGCACCGGCTTATCCAATCAGGGATATTATTTTCTCATTCTACTTCAGAGAAAATAGGTATGCTATATTTGGCCATTACATGAGCTACATTATTAACATCTCTATGCTCGTGGGTACATTTTTAGTTCTCAAAAGTGTTTAGAATACTAATGTAATCTAATTATTAAGTTCAGTGATGTCCACTTAACTGAATCTATTGCACTCCAGCCCATTCCTAGCGAAGCAACAATCAACAAATAGGTGTTGTAAACTTTCAGTATGAGCATTACACAAAGAACAGACATGATTAACATTATGGTAGAATCTAGCAATTCTCTCATTAACTGGTAAGCAGTTTTGAATGCATTTCCGTAGAAAATTTAGGATACACAAACTCCGTTTCGTGTGTGTCAATCAATATCAGAATGAAGTTGTTTGTGCATCGGTTACTTGAAGATTGAAGACTTTTCTTTTCTGGTTTATGATCTTTGTGTTACTTCTTGAACACTTGATTCTCTGGGATCCAACAAGCAGTTTATCTTGATAAACATAAGGCTTGTGTAAAGATCGAACATATTGTCTAGTTGCTTGGATAGAGCTTGTTCAGAAGAAGAAAGAAATCACCGCATAAGATTTCACTTAAACAATTATAAAATCAATGAACCAAAAAGGAAAACAAAGATTTGTCAAAAATAAAAAATAAAAAATAAATAAGTGAAACCTTCAAATGACGTTACTACCTTAGGTGAGATTGGAAGTGAGAGTAAATAAGAGTTTTCTTGTCCACAAAAACCCTAATAATCTGAGGGTGGAGTATTTACGATGGTAGATATAGGGTGGAGACAATGTGATTTGGCCTTCTAAACATTTTGATTGTCAGATGGGTTGACCAGGAAGCACTGATCGTCTGATAGGTTCCCAATAAATTTGTCTATACTGGAGATATAAATATGATCTCATGCTCAATGTTATTATGAATTTCTTGTAAGCATTTTTGACAACAAATATTCCATTAGAGTTGGTTGCCATCTTAGGTTATCATATGTTGCGAAAGAAATTCTTTTATCTAAAATCTTATGAACAATGTCTTCATCGAAAAGATCTTCAAGCAACATGAGATATATTAGTTGAAGTCATGCACACATGCTAATCCAATTACATCATACATATACAATATAAAAGTACAAATATAAAGTATTATAACAATATAAGAATTGTAAACAACAAAAATACATAATAGTTGTTTACAAAAGTAATCGATGTAATGCAAAAGGTGATGTTTGGTTATGATTCTTCCATTTAGAGTGCTCTTCTTCATTGACAGAAAATCCTTCATAAAAAGGATAATTTACACTAGACGTTGTAATCACAACCAACTGCAGTAGCCACTAATCTTGTATAAATGAATCTTGATCATCGTAGTCATAATTGATCATCTTCGAAGATATATTCGAATATATCATTGGATTGTACTTTAAATACCCACAAAATATAATAAACACAATTATGACGAATACATATAAAACCACATGACATGAAGTAGCCATTAGAAAAATACCATAAAATAAATTTTTTCTTCTCTAAAACCATATAATGACAAAATATTTTATTTTATTTACCGAAATCATGAAGTCCTAATTACAAAAATCCAAATTTACTCGACAAGTCTGATATCTTAGATCAAATCCGAGCAAATCTAGTTTGAAGATGAAGATAATGGTAAATGAGAGAGTTTTAATTAATTACTTGGGAAATCTGGTTATGAAGAAGAAGAGAAAAGAAAATGCGTAATTTGAATTAAACAATACACAATCCTTAAATGACGTGGGTAAGTACCAAGTACATCACAATCTTTTCGATATCAACTTATATTACCGATACCTTGTGTGATCTAATATAGAGAGAGACTGTCAAGAAGATAGCAACCACAAGGTATGCAATTGGTATATAATACAACTAGGGAAACAAACCTAACTATAGGGATCAACCCAAATGTTTTGAGTAACATACAAGAGAAATTACTTTATTATAACTGCAACAATAATTATAATACGAAAAGTAAAGAAAAAGCACACAACAAGGTTTTGTTAACGAGGAAACTGCAAATGCAGAAAAACCTAGAGACCTAATCAAGTTTTGAATACTCTTAGAATTAAGTCGCTATACAAAGATCACTACCAACTACGTATAGTTGAGACCAAGTAATCCACCCCTAGTTACCTAGTTTCCTCAGTATCACTGCACATACAACCAATCTGGCCAATACATGTGAATCCTAAGATAGAGTCCACTATCTTAAGTTGCTTCACCAACCATGAAGACTACTTGCACTCAACTTCTTTGGATTTCATTCCGAAACAGTAAAGGAATAAACTATATACGGTAAATGCTCTCGCAATCTCAAGAAGTAAGTCAGAGATTTGTATTGAATCAAACAAAGTCTCTTCTGTTTAATCTAATAAACTCCTTTGTTTAGTTAGATCTACCAAGATCTAGATTATCAAGATATCCTGATCTAGGTCTATAAACTATCAGATTCAGATACTGAAGAATACCGCCAAATGATAGTTTGCCGATCTAATATGACTAGAAAATAAGATGTCCATCAAAAGATAAACAATGCTAAGTCGGGTCTTAGCCGATCAAGTACTGCATGAAGTAAATCACAAATATAGGAAACCAGTAAGAAATCTTCTTGTCTTCAAATCTTCAGTGTCTTTAATGTACCTGCACAAATAAACTTGATTCCACTTATGATCGATCACACACCGAACATAGTCTGTTAACAATGGATGATCACAAGTTTACATCAGATCTAAAGACAGACCTGAACCACCATTAATTTCTTGATCTAGTTTGAGTGAACTTATGTCAGAAGAGAAGGCTCTCAAGAATAATCAAACTAGGTGCAATAAGGTTTAACAACCTTTAGTAAACAATATCAATAATAGAAAACTAAAATAACAATGCAAATTCTAGTTTCCCACCAACATTACTACATAGACGCTTCTCATGTTGTACTCAACTTCTCTGGATGAAACAAATGTTGGCTGATTATGGAATTGATACTAGAATAATGAAGATCTTTTGTGATAACTCCAGCGCGATTCGAATCACTAAGAATACCGTTGAGCACTCAAGAACAAAGCACATTGATATAAGGTACCATTTTATTCGAGATCTCTATGAAAATGGTATGATAAATATGGAATTTGTGCCTTTTGAACAACAATTGGCTGATATTCTTACCAAACCATTAGACACTGCTACATTTCAACACTTACGGTAGTCTATTCGTGTTGTTTTGGTTCATTAGTTATTCCTAAAACTCTTGCCCCTGTGCTTATCTCGATATTTTGGGAAATTGAGTTTGGAACTCCAGTAAGTGTTTACTTCAATTCTGCATTTGTTTCAGTAAGTTGATTTTCTGTTAGGTTTCTAAGTATAATTTCCAAAGAAATCCTTCTTTTCTTGTGAAAGTAAGGTCGCTCTTGTTGTTCTTACGGGAATGATATTTTATGTGGGAGAGTTCTTAATTGAACTTGTGCTTAATTTCCAAATCTTTGTGGGGAGTGCGGCTGTGGAATATTGTAGGGGTTATCTTGTATCTTTATAAACTCCTTGATGAATGCATTTAGTTTCGGAAATATGATTGCATCTAAAAAGTTGATATGTGCTTTCTTTTGGTCATGAAATGTCTCTATGGAAATTTCATTAGGATCCCACTAGTTTCCGTACCTTTGCCAATTTTATTGACAAAAAGGGGGAGAATTAATGTGTAGTTCACACTACAAATACATATGGGCTTCGGATCATTATGTAAGGGGGAGTAGTTTCCATGTGGGATGGAGTATTGAATAAGGGGGAGTGATACATATCACCATAGTATTGTTGTCGAAGTTATGATACAATTGAACTTTGATGCTGCGTAATAATACTATGACACTGTGTAACAATGATTGAGAGCTTTTGTTTTTTCATTGTTATGGCTACGGATCTTCAACAACGATGATGCTGATTTGGATATCTTTGGAATCATTGGAGTACTTGGAAGTGACGAAGATTCCGAGTAATGTTGAAGAACCAAGGAGATCATGCATGTGGAAGAGAAGCTGCAAAGTTTATTTATTTTGTATTCCACATATATTGATAGTTTTGTCACTAAAATTGACAAAGGGGGAGATTGTTAGAGCACTGCTCGGTCGACCTCGCAAGCATTGCTATCTCAAGCTTGTTGTCAAGTTTAGTTGCCAAAACTATAAGTCTTGATTTCTAGTCTACTTATAGCTAAGTCTCGGACTAGGATAGAAAGTGTAGTTGAATTCCAGACTCCACGGCGTTCAACTACAGTCCAGACCGAAGTTAGTTTGTAGTAGGATAGTGTCTGTAGTGGCTTAATACAATGTGTGTTTAATCTGGACTAGGTCCCGGGGTTTTTATGCATTTGCGGTTTCCTCGTTAACAAAATTTCTTGTGTCTGTGTTATTTCATTTTCGCATTATATTTTGTTATATAATTGAAATATCACAGGTTGTGCGTTGAATCAATCAATTGGGAAATCCAACCTTTGGTTGTTGATTGAAATTGATTGATACTTGAACATTTGTCTTTGGTACCGTTCAAGTTAATTTCTCTTGTATTCAATTAGACTCGCAGATTTCTATTTGCTTGAGTAAGTATTGAATCGAGAAATTGAGATATAACTCTTTGATATACTTTTAATTAAGATTGAGTCTGACTGTCTAGTTGATTCTCTTAAAAGTATATTGGAGTTAGTCCATACAGATTGCTAAGCGAATTATTTGGTGAGGTTGTTGTACCCCCATTTTTTCAATTGGTATCAGAGCAGGCAAACAAGTTTAAAGACTTTATAAGTATGTGTTTGTACCGATCTGACTCTATGGACAGTAAAGTATCTATAAACGCTTTACCAGGGATAAATTCTTATCGTAGAGAAAGTTCTGAAAAACTGGTTATTCTCTAGAAAAAGTTGGATGAACAAATCCGGATCAATTCTGATCTAGTTGCAGAAATTGCACTATATAAGGATTTGAAACCTGTCAAAATTCCTTCAATGGATTTGAATAACTCTGTTTATTCTTCTTCTCTGAAGAATGGTCATAAGTCAGATGATAAGCAAGGTCTAGGCTTTGTGAAACCTGATAGGACTCAGAACTACTCAAACGAGATTAAAGATGTTGGTCAATGTATGTTCTGTGACTCTTACAATCACTTTTAACATACTTATATGTCCTTCCGGAAAAGACTAAAAGTTGCAAGTAATCTTCATAAGAAAGCTGAACAACTGTTTACTTCTCTAAAAGGATGTACAAAATTAACAAGAAATCCTAAACAGGATAGTAGTGTTAGTATGGGAGATTTTTCTTTAAAATCAACATCGCCCTTTCAATGGTTTCTTGATAGTGGATGTAGCCGACATATGACAGGTGATCTCACGTGGTTTGTTTTTTCAAACGACTATGAAGGAGGTCCCGTGACATTTGGAGATGGGAGTTGCTGTTACATAAGCAAGAAGGGGACGATCAAACTTCCCGACGTACCTGAAATCCATGATGTAGTATACGTAAAAGGTATGACTGCAAACCTTCTTTCTATTAGTCAAATCTGTGACAAAGTCCATAGAGTTGTCTTCAATGCGAATGGATGTGACATTGTAGACAAAACTGGGAAAGTAATTTTTTAGGGAACTCGTGGTAAAAACAAGGGAATTTTGATAAAGTGACTCTGTTTTGAATATAGCAAAATAAAGTGCCCCCGTTTTTTCGAACTTTTCAAAAGTGCCCCGTTTTATTCAAAAAATGGGTAACGGCTGGTTAGGGGCGTTATATTCCAGGTGGCAAAAAGTCTTAAAACCCCCATAAAGATAGAGTTGGCAAAATCGTTGATTTGACTCAACAACGAGTTAAATCAATCTAACTTGTGTTCTTCCCAAATACTTATGAACCCTAAATCTCAAGATGTAAATTAATTCCAAAATTTCTTGTGAACTCTAAATCTCAAGAAATTAAAACCAAAAACCCTACTAAACGTAACCCTAAATCTCAAATCCAACATCAGTACATCACATTCTTCCTTCTCTATCTTTCAAAATCTTCATCAAATACTTCAATAATGATAATAATCCCAATCTTATTCTTCCCCAATTTCATAGAACCCTAAATTCAGTGAAGAACCTGATATAGAAATTAGAGACCCAAACTTCACAGTTAATTAATTCAAGTTCAAACAAACACTATGAGATAAACTAAAATCCATGATCTCAAATTAACATGATTACAAAAACAGATCTGCAACCATTCAATCAATATCACAAAATAATTACAAAAAAACACAGAATTTTCAAAAGATCTAGTGGATTCAAATTAAACCCAATTCACCTCTTCCTCCTTCACCACCAACAGATTCAGTAAAAACCCCTAAAATTATTCTCAATTTCACTATAAACAAACCCGATTTGATGTAGGTTCACCACCATAATCAGACCAAATTTCTCATGATTTCCTTCAAACCCAAATTCACCCTTTACATAATCTACAAACCCTAATTCGTGTTTACTTTCCAAACCTATAAATCTCTTACCAACGGATGAAGATCCATATCACTAACTTAAATCAAACCCTAACTTCATCAACAAACCCTCACTCATGTTTAGAAAATATGAATCGTTTTCGAGTTGGAGTAACTTAGAAATCGAGAGGAATCAAGTTCTTGTTGTCTAAAATTTTGAAGAAGAAACAAGAAGAGAGAAGGCAATAGAGAGAAAGAATGAATGGCCAGTGCTCTGTGGGTGGTATGAGCGAATTAAGGTACTTAAATAGGATAGGGTAGTTAAGTAATTTCATTTGATTTCTTGACCAGGTAAATGAGATATGACCAATTTTAATGGGCCCAGATGGAAAACCAAACGGTAGGGGCACTTTTGAAAAGTTAAAAAAAACGGGGTTACTTTATTAAACCGGAAATTGAGAGTGGGGCAGTTTATCAAAATTCCCTAAAAACAATTGTTATCTTCTGGATACTCAGTTCAGTAACTGTTGCAATTTGACTAAGGTGGAATCTACACATCTTTGGCATGAGCGTTTTGATCACATCAATTATCATCTTCTAACTAAGATCATTAATAAAGAACTTGTTAGAGGCATTCCCAAAATCAATGCAAAGATTGATGATGTATGTGGTGCCTGTCAAAAGGGTAAACAAACAAAAGTTCACCATAAATCATCTCGAGATATTCTCACTAAAGCTCCACTTGATTTAATTCACATGGACCTATTCGGACTTATTCAATAACCCACGGTTGCTGGTAATAAGTATGCTTTAGTTATGGTAGATGATTACACCAGATTCACTTGGGTTGCATTTCTATCTCATAAGAATGAAACCCTTGATGAATTCAAGATTATTGTTAAGAGAATCCAGAACGAACAAGGTCGCAAACTAAAGAAAATTAGAAGCGACCGTGGAAATGAATTCAAGGACACTAAAGTGTTTGAATTTTGTGACGAACTGGGGATTATTCAACAATATTCACCACCTATTACTCCTCAAGCTAATGGAGTTGCATAAAGAAAAAATAGGAACATTCAGGAAATGGCCAGGGTAATGCTCCATAACAAAAACTTACCGATAAGGTTTGGGGAAAAGCTGTCTTTACAGCATGTTATTTGATCAACCGTGTCTACCTACGGTCTAAAACCCTAAACACTCCTTATGAGTTGTGGTACGGTAGGAAACCCAACTTGCACTATCTCAGATTGTTCGTAAGTAAGTGTTACATTCTAAAAGATCGAGAACAAAGAGGGAAATTTGATACTAAAAATGATGAAGGTATCTTCTTTGGCTATGCCTCTGATAGTCGTGGTTTTTGAGTGTTTAATTTCAGAACCCAAGTTATGATGGAGTCTTCTAATGTTATTATCGATGATATTAGTAATTTCCATCATGGTAATCCTCCTGCTGAATTGCCTCCAACTGATACGATTGAGAAAGTCAAAGAAATTCAAGAATACGTTGAAGTCATCCCAACTGTTACTGATCCTGATATTTTTAGTGACGAGGAGAAGAACACTGATTAGGCTACTCCTGTTAAACAAGTGCGTGTCCATCCTCGACACCTATGGGTTCAAAGGAATCATGATCCCAACAGTATTATTGGAGGTCGAGATTCTACTGCCAAGACAAGAAGACAACTTCAAAATATTTGCAATTTTTGTTGTTATCTTTCACAAGTAGAACCGAGAAATATTGATGAAGCTCTTAGCGATCCCTTTTGGGTGAATGCAATGCATGAAGAGTTAAATCAATTTCAAAGACAATACATACTTGTCCCTCCAATATCAATATTGTCGACACCAAATGGATATTCAAGAATAAGTCTGATGAATTTGGCACAATTGTCATAAATAAAGCCAGACTTGTCGCTCAAGGATATTCACAGATTGAAGGTATCGACTTTGACGAAACATTTTCTCCTATGGCACGCCTTGAGTCCATTCGGTTGTTATTAGCTCAGGTTTTTTTTTCTTAAGGTTAAGATGTTTCAAATGGACATAAAATCCGTGTTCCTAAACGGAAACTTAAAGAAAGAGGTCTATGTCGCTCAACCTAAGGGTTTTGAAAACCCTGATTTCCCAGATCACGTTCTTAAGCTTAAAATGGCATTATATGGGTTAAAACAAGCACCTCGTGCCAGGTTCGAAAAACTTACTACTTCTCTTCTTAGGAAAGGTTTTTCGAGAGGCGAAGCTGATAAAACCTTGTTTACCAAATGGAGTGGGAAAGATGTTGTCATTGCTCAAGTCTATGTAGATGATATCATCTATGGCTCAACTTCTGAGAAACTTGCAAAAGATTTCCAAGTCTCTCTTGGCAAAGAATTTGAAATGAGAAATGTTGGTGAATTAAAGTTCTTCTTAGGATTACAAATTCAGCAACATAAGGATGGAATTTACTTATCTCAAGAAAAATATGCTAAGGATCTTGTCTCAAGGTTCGGTCTGGATAAGTCAACTCCAAAATTGAAACCTATGCCCACCACTGGTAAACTACACAGAGATGAGAAAGGAGTAAATGTGGATCAAAAACTGTATCGATCTATTATTGGTAGCCTTTGATATCTTACAGCTACTAGACCTGATATTGCTTTTAGTGTTGGTTGTTGTGCTAGATTTCAGGCTAACCTAAAGGAATCTCATCTTGCAGCTGCAAAAAGGATCATACGATATGTGAACCACACGGTCGGGTATGGTCTATCTTACACTTTTGATACTAACACTGATCTTTCTGCTTATTCAGATGCTGATTGGGCAGGATGTGTAGAAGACAGAAAAATTACATCAAGGGGTTTCTAATACATAGGACTGAATCTTGTGGCTTGGCATAGCAAGAAACAAAATTCACAATCCCTGTCCACATGTGAAGCAGAATATATTGCTGCCGGCTCATGTTGTACTCAACTTCTCTGGATGAAACAAATGTTGGATGATTATGGAATTGATACTGGAATAATGAAGCTCTTTTGTGATAACTCCAACGCGATTCGAATCACTTAGAATCACGCTGAGCACTCAAGAACAAAGCACATTGATATAAGGTACCATTTTATTCGAGATCTCTATGAAAATGGTATCATAAATATGGAATTTGTGCCTTTTGAACAACAATTGGCTAATATTCTTACAAAACCATTAGACACTGCTACATTTCAACACTTACGGCAGTCTATTGGTGTTGTTTTGGTTCATTATTTATTCCTAAAACTCTTTCCCCTGTGCTTATCTCGATCTTTTGGACAATTGAGTTTGGAACTCCAGTAAGTGTTTACTTCAATTCTACGTTTTTTTTAGTAAGTTGATTTTCTGTTAGGTTTCTAAGTATAATTTCCAAAGAAATCCTTCTTTTCTTGTGAAAGTAAGGTCGCTCTTGTTGTTCTTTCGGGAATGACATTTTATGGGGGAGAGTTCTTAATTGAACTTGTGCTTAATTTCCAAATCTTTGTGGGGAGTGCGGCTGTGGAATATTGTAGGAGTTATCTTGTATCTTTATAAACTCCTTGATGAATGCATTTAGTTTCGGAAATATGATTGCATCTAAAAAGTTGATATGTGCTTTCTTTTGGTCATGAAATGTCTCTATGGAAATTTCATTAGGATCCCACTAGTTTTCGTAACTTTGCCAATTTTATTGACAAAAAGGGGGAGAATTAATGTGTAGTTCACACTACAAATACATATGGTTTTCGGATCATTATGTAAGGGGGAGTGGTTTCCATGTGAGATGGAGTACTGACTAAGGGGGAGTGATACATATCACCATAGTATTGTTGTCGAAGTTGTGATATAATTGAACTTTGATGCTGTGTAATAATACTATGACACTGTGTAACAATGATTGGGAGATTTTTTTTTCTCATTGTTATGGCTACGGATCTTCAACAACGGTGATGCTGATTTGGATATCTTTGGAATCATTGGAGTACTTGGAAGTGACGAAGATTTCGAGTAATGTTGAAGAACCAAGGAGATCATGCATGTGGAAGAGAAGCTGCAAAGTTTATTTATTTTGTATTCCATATGTATTGATAGTTTTGTCACTAAAATTGACAAAGGGGGAGATTGTTAGAGCACTTCTCGGTCGACCTCGCAAGCATTGCTATCTCAAGCTTGTTGTCAAGTTGAGTTGTCAAAACTATAAGTCTTGATTTCTAGTCTACTTATAGCTAAGTCTCGGACTAGGTTAGAAAGTGTAGTTGAACTCTAGACTCCACGGTGTTCATCATACAAAGACGAAGAACTACTCAAGGAACCGGTGGAACTTCATCGACTAAAAGGTATGTGGAGACTTGAACTTATCTATCACTCAAAAGTCTATCTACTCTATCTCTTATCTTGGGACAAAAGTCGTATTGCTATATAGACTTCGATTATACACATTTGTTATTTCGAGTCGAGTTTATCTCTCTTATATTTTTCTCGAAATATGTGTTGGTAGCTTTCGCTTTGGCCAAATTCATCTTTACAAGTGGCGAAAGTCATGTTGGTTATTTCAATATCTTGAAATTGCTTTGATGAAAAATAGTGTGTGAATAACCTCTATTTAACATCCTCTAAGAATGTTTCAATGATTGAAATGAAAGTTTAGAATATATAACCTTGAATGGATATAAAAATTGTATGTGAACTCATACGTGTGTAAGTCCTAAATCCTTGAACCAAAGTATGCGTACTTTGCTGCTCAGGATAACCAGAACTAAAGTCCGCGTACCCATACGTGTACTGCCGGAAGTTCACGTCCCGTGAATTTCTGCTATAGTTTGTGAACTGAAAACAAACTTAAACCGGGTGCTTAAGTATGCGTACCTGTATGCATGGGTTATTTTCTAAAAACGGTTTATTCGTGAACTTAAACTTATATAAACTAAGGAATGCATATTTGCAAACCGTGGCTATAAAGTTCATGAATCGATTCGAGTGAATCAAAATCGTTTTTGCTTCGATTGTGTCTTGTATACTTCTATAAGATCTAAGCAATTGAACAGCTCTCTAACTAGTTCTTTTGAGTCATTTGAACTAGTTATGGTGAAGATGAATAAGGTTGATATGAAAGTGCTCATATGGCTAACCATTTGGTTAACTACTGTTGAACCAACTAGGTGTACATGTTTAGGTACGGTTACACAAACCTAAATGGACGTGCATTTCATTTGTGTATAACAAGCTAAGATCGATCTAACGGTTGAAAGATATTAGCTTGAATCTAATCAGGTTTTTATCGAACGGTGAATATTGAATGCTTTGTTACCAAGGTAACTTAGATAGCAAACCCTGATTTGGAGACTATATAAAGGAGAACTCTAGCAACTGGGAAAGTTAATCCCCATACCTCCTGTGTGATGCTAATGTAGACGTTCCTTGTCTCCTATGAGAGCAATATCTGGCATTATCCCCCAGCATACTCCCCCACTTGAGCATAAGCGAACGACCCCTAGTTGTATCCCAACTAACACCGATGTTGTTCCCACTTACCCACTGCGGTTATCCAGCAGTGTGGGATTTTTAACGGCACTACTACGGATATCCAACAACAGCTTCCCAAGAGGTCACCCATCCTATGACTACTCCCGGCCGAGCACGCTTAATGGAGAAGTTTTTTCCCACAACTCAGTCAAGTGAACCCATCAGGCCTCGGTGTTAGGGAAGGACAAACCATTACTTATATTCCATTTGGCCAACCATTGCCGAATATCAGGTATTACAATACCACCACCTTAAATTGGAGCCTCCCTCGGCTCCAGAATATATTCGCAAGCCCAGATCTCCGACGTTCCCTGCCCCTCATGAGAAGCACCTGAACCAACCCTGTCTAGCATACCTTTCCACCCTCGTCAGGTGACCCATCGTCGGCTCTGATACCATTTGTAATGACCCGTCCCTCCACCAATACTGTCCCCACTTAGCCATTGCGGTCATCCGGCAGTGTGGGGTTTTCAACGGGCATTGCTGCGGTAATCCAGCAGAAACTTCCCGGATGGTCACCCATCCCTGGATTGCTCCCGTCTGAGCACGCTTAACTGCAGAGTTTTCTGCCAACTCTGGAGCCAATTGTGCTGAAAAGGCCTCGGTATAATGTAGACGTTCCTTGTCTCCTATGAGAGTAGTATCTGGCATTATCCCCCAGCATACTCCTCCACCTGAGCATAAGCGAACGACCCCTAGTTGTATCCCAACTAACACCGATATTGTTCCCACTTACCCACTGCAGTTATCCAGCAGTGTGGGATTTTTAACGGCACTACTGCGGATATCCGGCAGCAGCTTCCCGAGAGGTCACCCATCCTATGACTACTCCCGGCCGAGCACGCTTAACTGAGAAGTTTTTTCCCACAACTCAGTCAAGTGAACCCATCAGGCCTCGGTGTTAGGGAAGGACAAACCATTATTTATATTCCATTCGGCCAACCACTGCCGAATATCGGGTATTACATCATTGGGATTGTGAAGCCAGACCCAACTATTTTCTCTGTAGTTGCGTGATCTGATCTTGCTGTTTCTATCGTATTGAGTACAATTGTAAAATTGGCTCGAGATTAATTTCTCCGATAGGAAAGATAGAAAAGTAGTCACAAACATCTTCGTCTCATCGTTTGTGATTCCACAATATCTTGTTTCGCTAGTCGATTAAGATTATTGTGAGGTGATTGATAATTCTAGGTTGTTCTTTGGGAATATAAGTCCGGGTTATCGATTGGTTCCTGTTCACCTTGATTTATCAAAAGACGAAACAAAACTTGTAGGTATTTCTGTGAGAGACAAATTTATCTATTCCTGTAGACTTTTCTGTGTGATACAGATTTGTTTATTAAAGTTTTCGACTTTGAGTCGTAGCAACTCTTAGCTGTGGGTGAGATCATCTAAGGGAATCAAGTGCGTAGTATCCTGTTGGTATCAGAGATGTAAGGAGCGCAACTGTACCTTGGATCAGTGTGAGATTGATTTGGGTTCAACTACAGTCCAGACCGAAGTTAGTTTGTAGTAGGCTAGTTTCTGTAGCGGCTTAATACAGTGTGTGTTCAATCTGGACTAGGTCCCGGGGTTTTTTTGCATTTGCGGTTTCCTCGTTAACAAAACTTCTGGTGTCTGTGTTATTTCTTTTCCGCATTATATTTTGATATATAATTGAAATATCACAGGTTGTGCGTTGAATCAATCAATTGGGAAATCCGACCTTTGGTTGTTGATTGAAATTGATTGATACTTGAACATTGTTTTTGGTACCGTTCAAGTTAATTTCTCTTGTATTCAATTAGACTCGCAGATTTCTATTTGCTTGAGTAAGTATTGAATCGAGAAATTGAGATATAACTCTTTGATATACTTTTAATTAAGATTGAGTCTGACTGTCTAATTGATTCTCTTAAAAGTATATTGGAGTTAGTCCATACAGATTGCTAAGCGAATTATTGGGTGAGGTTGTTGTACCCCCACTTTTCCATTAGTAATACTATTAGTCGGTACATCAATGATTACAAAATGAAGTGCCTGCCTCAGTATGAGTTTTAAGAAGAATAAACTTCACGATTTATAGATCAAGGTAGTTCTAATATTAAGGAATTTCCTTAACCGAAAATAGTATCAAGATATGCAATAAGTACCAAATTTCGATTTTGTCTAATTCCAACCAATATCCAATTGGTATACGGAAATCCCTCATGGATGACAACTCAATATTTGTTGGTATGTAAGTATACTTTAGTAATATATCTACCACAAATATGTTTTAATTGCTGAAAAAATAAAACATATACATTCAAAAGTCTTAATAGAAGATTCTCAAACATTTCGGTTTTGGATCTCACCTTGAGTATCAAGGAATATATTTGAACAATAAGAGATAAGATTTCACACATGTTCAAATTACTCACTATTTCGACATCCAGAACTTTCCTATTCAGCAAAACTACATTCCGAAAATCACACAAATCCTAGAGAATATGTGAAACCGAAAATTGGATTTTTCTATGGGGATCGGTTATGCTAGGTAGAAATCCCCAATAGGGATCGGTCCTAGTATAAATCCCAACAGGTAGGGATCGGTCCCGCTATAGATCCCCAATAGGGATCGATACTGCAATAAATCCCCAATAGGAATCAGACCACTAATCTCATTGATTCTTTTCAACTAAGAAACAAGTTATGCAAGTCTTCTTCCTTAAACTCACGTAGTTAAACATAGTTTTTGAGGTATATAATCAATCCTAAGTTCAATATACATAATCTAATAACAAGTTACAAAAATAGTGTCTATTTCGCAATTACGAAGTTCAAAAGATAAATGTTATATTGTGAAACAACTTGTATATTCTTCCTTGACACTTTGATCACAATAAGATGATCAAGTCTCTAATACTAGAGTTTCATAAATATAAGTTTGCATGATATGTTTTCAATCAAAACGACTTTAAAGTAACGTAAGTAGATAAGGAAACAACTCAAGTGTTGTATTACATATCTCGAGTAGAAAGATGATGTATTTGTTGATGTCGACACGTCATCTGATTCTCCAGGTCTTCAAAGTAATACTTGTATGTCTCAATATTTCTAGACTTCATAGTCTAACCTAACGAAGTTGACTCTAGTAATCTAATCAAGCGACCTTGAGTTTTGAAACTAAAATATGATAACCAACCTTGACATATCAACGTTTGGCGGGTTCAACCGAGCAATGCTCTAACAAATCCTTTATTGCAAACAAACATTTGAATTGAACAAAGTAAAACTCTATTATGAATTAAACTTAAGAGATTATATTGGCGTATACAACATTATATCAAATTTACAAGACACGTGACAATGATATGATTGTAAATAAAGATGATATCGATTTGGACGGCACGTTGGTGGTTCCAAACAAAGGTTTGATTGTTCAGTTTGATGCACACATAAATCCCGAGATCTATAATTCGAGTAGGTCATTAGCATCATCAATGGTAAAGATTGACTTGGTTGTAATCAATTTTTTTTTATAACCCAATGAGGATATAGGTAAGGAGAGGATTTCGATTTCGACACTCAGTACCTTCATTCATTTATTTGTAACTAACACTTTAAATTGAATAAAATAAATAATTTGAATCGAACAATACAAAATTCTAGAAAGAGCCATGTTCTCATTATGCAAATTTATATTATTATTTTCCTAAATTGTATTTTATTCATTATTTGACTCTACATGGTAAAATTATTTTCCTTCTACTTTCAGCTTTGATTTCACCTCTGACTATACTATAAATATTGCTATAGGTATTTACATCAGATAAACTCAGTTATAGAAGATTAATTGTAATCTGATTTATCTTTACGTGTGAGCTAAATAAACATAACAACTTTCTGGCATAATAATTATTACCTCAAAATCAATGACATTCTAATCTATAAAATACGTTAGGGGCAATTTTACTACGTCGGCTTATAATGTCACACCTTTATCGTGGAGATACGACTCAATATAGTGAGCTCAATGAGACATTTTTAGATAACGAGAGGTGATAATAGCCATATGAATCTTTATTTTTTTTCCGTTGTAAGAAATCTGGGTTTGACACTTTTTTTATACATATCTTTTTCTCTCTTAATATAACTTTTTTTCTCCCCAATACAAAAAGAAATAGTTACATGTATAGTTAGATGACTACTCCTTTCCAGACAACTTAATTTTTTTCTTAAGGCCGAAGATATGATATCTCAATCTTCCATACAAGTTAAACATTTTCTTATGGATATGCCTAAAGGATATTCCACAAACAAGATATAGAATTGACAGGCATATCTAGCTAGATGACTACTCTTTTCCTTTTTGTCAATAAGCTCAACAAACAGATACTCATATCCTTATGCAATATGATTTGGCTAAAGTCATACTGTTTGCCATTCTACCTGAAGCTATGCACTCTCAACAGAACTTCAACTCCCTGCAAAGTTGGATAAAATAATGGAGTCAAGATCAGTGCATCATCCCTTTTAAGAATGAGAAGAGTATCCTTTTAGCCATTGTCATTATGTGGAAAATCTGGAAACATAGATGCATAAAAGTTTTTAATATAAAAGACAATCACCCAACATCACCATTTGCATTAGAAAGTTTTGTTGTAAATACAACATCCCAGTCTTATATACTAACACTGTCTGCAGGTGTCAAGTTCATAAAGAAAAACTAAATTGGGAAAAACAACCAATAAACTAGTGCAAAATTAATTTTGATGTTGCTTTTGACTCAGCTAATAAAATCAGTGGTATTGGTCTAATATTAAGAGATTATGCAGGAAGCTTCTTGGAATAAATGCCGAAGGTCGCTAAAGCTAGAGACTCTGTACAAGCTGAAGGCTTAACATTATTAGAAGCTGTAGAATGGATTAAGTGAAAGGGTTAGAGCAATATTTTATTATAGAAGGAGATTGTAAGTCTTTCATTGAAGTTGTGACTTCAAATTTTGTAAACTCTAATTGGCAGGATCATAACCTCCTCTCGGATATAAGTAGAATTCTATAATCTATTAGTAATGTTAAGTATGTTTTCTATCCTAGGTCAGGTGATGAAGCAGTTGATGGATTAGCCAAATATGCCAAGAAATATGAATGTAATCAAGCGTGGTCTGAGTACAAACCAAGATACATCTTCTCTGTAATAGAGAAGGATAACTATGCGTAATCTTTCTTCAGTTACGTATTTGATTTTATGATAACAATAAGTAAATTAGACTGTGATGCTTGATATTAGTTGTGTTGTCATCTTTACATAACCATTTTTTTTATTAGTCACGTATTGAATCCAGATTCCACCAGTCAGACCAACAATCAGGAATTTCTCCGGATAACGATTTTCCGAGAGATCGAGAATTCGAGTATTCATGTTGCTAACAGATTGCATAACAAAACAAAAATTGATCCATCAAATGAGTTGTCCGAAAGATCCAGTTCTCCAACATTAAGTGATATTTTCGGCAACTTACCTACAAAACTGCTCGAATTCAAGTAAACTAGTCTCCATGTCAATGAGTCAGGAAACAACAAATCTGGTACTTGTCCATTAATATGATTGTGAGATAAATTTAACAAGATGAAGGCTTAGAATTATTAGAAGCTGTACAATGGCTTAAGTGTAAGGTTTAGAGAAATATCATCATAGAAGGAGACTGTAAATCTGTCATTGAAGCCGTGACTTCAAATTTTGTAAACTCTAATTAGCAGGATCATAACCTCCTCTCGACTATAAGTAAAATTCTAGAATCTATTAGTAATGTTAAGTGTGTTTTCTATCCTAGTTCTGAAGCGGTCGATGGATTAGCCAAATATGTTAAGAAATATGAATGTAATCAAGTGTGGTCTGAGTACCCACCAAGATGCATCCTCTCTGTAATAGTGAAGGATAACTCTGTGTAATCTTTCTTCAGTTACGAAAATCCTTTTATGATCAAAAAATTAATAATTAGATAATTACGCTTGATATTAGTTGTGTTGTCAGCTTTACATACCAATTTTTTTTATTCAGCAATTGGTTATTATGCTTGCTTAGTAAGAAGTAAGGTTGAAATATCATACTCCATTTTCAAAATATAGTATACAAAATAAAATAAAATAAAAAAACCTAAAAATCAAGGAAAAACCAAAAAATAATAAAAGAAAAAAGTCGAAAGAAAAGAAAGAAAAACATAATTTATCTTCTTCCCTTAGAAAATTCCCTGTTTGGCAAAATAATATTTTTGGATCAAATATGCTTCTCCTTTTCATGTAAGAGCACAAGCAAAGAAACAGAAAGAAGCAGCAGAGATGATTACTTAAAACATCTCCCCTCCCCCCCTCTCTCTTCCCCCTCAACGAAAACCCTAGATCTCCATTCCCGATTCCTCTTGAGTCGTCTCCTCTCTTCACCAGACTCTCAAATTAACACTTCCTTTCTCTCTTCTCAGATTTCTTTCTCAATTCGATGGGAATCAATCTAATTAGGTTATCAAATTCTGATAATCGTTGATTCAACTTCAATTTCTCTCTGCTTAAACTCAGCTCCTGCTGCTGCTGCTGCTGGTGGTGTGATTAAATTTTAGGGTTAAACATTTGATTTTTTTGAGTACTGTTTTTGATGGAGCCTCGTGTGGGCAATAAATTTAGACTTGGTCGTAAGATCGGGAGCGGATCATTTGGAGAGATCTATTTGGGTAATTTCTTCTTTTTATTTACTTAATTAGTTTTTGGTTTGATTTTTTTTTTCTTCTTCAAGTTTTGATTTTTATTGAGAAATGAGGTTTGATTGTTTGTAGGTACTAATATTCAGACGAATGAAGAGGTTGCTATTAAGCTTGTAAGTAGTGAATTTCTTTTGTTTATTCATCACACTCTGATGCAAATTGCTTCCAATTTTCCATGTTTTTGTGTTTCGTTACGCGGCTTAGTTTATGAGAGTATTGGCTAATTGAGTCTGGGAGTGTTGTATATTTTTACGACGAGGGAATTGGTATCTGTTTCAGTGTCTGGGTTCTGATGAAGTGGCGACGAATTTTCTTCGTATGACTTGTATTAGTATTAGTTTTTGGGGATATTAATGTTAGAAACAGTGAGGATGTAAGCAGTTAGACCTGGGGGTATTATTCTTGTGAACGATAAGTATTAGGTTTGACCAGAAAATTAACAGTTGTTGGTGAGGGAAAATAAGGATTTGGTCAAGTAGATATGGGTGTAGAAGTTCTGGTAAGCTGTGATTATAATTCTAACGTAGCAGAAAGTGAGGAATACTTGTTAAGTGATCATTCTGATTTCTAGCTTTATTCATAAAATTATTAATGCATAACTTCAAACTTATTACTAGTGAAAGAAAGGAATTGTGGATGTGTTAAATAGTATGGGTACAGAAAGATGACTTCAGTCAATCAGAGAAGGGGTCGGTCTTCCAACAGACAAATGGGAACTTCTTCACTGGTCTTACTAGTACACACTATGGATTAACTTTAATTGTATCCACACTCAGTAAGGTGCACTGTTTTTCTCTGTGAACCCGAGGTTCTGAAGAATGATCTGGACCATGTATCATATATATCTCTATTCTAGTGTATGATTTAGGTTTAATATTTGGTTACACATTTGAGTCACACTTAGTATGCTCTGGTAATATGATTTATTTGCTCCCTGGGATTGCCCTTTTGTGTCGTAGGCCTTGGCGCCTAGCATGTACCCATGTCATGATCATGCATGTTGCATTCTGATGCTGAAAGCTTTAGATGAAATCGTTTATGTCAGATGCATTCATAAGTTATTCTGCATATATAAATTACAGGATATTTGATACAGACTCTTCTCTTCAACAGGAAAACGTCAAGACAAAGCATCCCCAGTTGCTTTACGAGTCAAAGTTGTACAGACTCTTACAAGGAGGAAGTAAGGAGACTTACTATCTCTCTCCTCTTCTCTATCTGATTATTCTGTTGATTTTTAAGGTCGTTATATTTTATTATCTTAATATATGTTTGGTTCCACTTTGGCAGCTGGAATTCCAAATGTGAGATGGTTCGGTGTTGAAGGGGACTATAATGTCCTCGTGATGGATTTACTTGGACCTAGTCTTGAAGATCTGTTCAACTTCTGCAGTAGGAAACTTTCTCTGAAGTCTGTTCTGATGCTTGCAGACCAGATGGTAGGTATTGCAAGTTCACTCATTGTTTATTCTTATTCTTAATACCTCTTTTTTCTCTTACATTTTTTTTTGTTTGAGTGTGTCAGATCAATCGCGTTGAATTTGTACACGCCAAATCTTTTCTACATCGAGATATTAAGCCAGATAATTTCCTTATGGGGCTGGGGAGGCGTGCAAATCAGGTTTTTTTCTTTACTTTGTAGTACTTGTGTCTATTCTCCAGCAAATGCTCAGGATAAGTTGTTCTGATGCATTGCATGCCTTTGCTTTCCATGTAGGTGTATGTTATTGATTTTGGTTTGGCTAAGAAGTACAGAGATACTTCAACGCACCAACACATTCCATATAGGTAAACACATAAAAGTTTGATGTTCGTGGCATTTGTACAATTTTCCAATAACACTGAATATATAGTATTATTTGATATTTTGTTTTATGGGTTTAGGTTTTTTTCTTTTTCTTTTTGCTTTAACCTGAATATATAAAGGAAGCATGTTAGGAAGCTTGCAAAATCACGCCTAAGGTTACCAACAGTCAAACCAATATCTAAAAACATGTTTACTCGCTCTATTTGTATGTCCTATATTATTGATTCTTCGTCACATTGTCTAAAACAATGCAGGGAAAACAAGAACTTGACAGGAACTGCTCGGTATGCAAGCATGAATACTCACCTTGGGATTGGTATGTTTTTTAATATTTGAATATGTACTATTTGATATTTCCATGATTCTTTGATAAATTTCATTTGCAGCTCATTTTATCTTTGGTTAAGTGCGTGACATTTCCACTATTAGGTGCTTATTTGTTGACTTTATGCTTATTATTTTGGCTATTTTTTCCTGTATATCATGGATAGAACAAAGCCGGAGGGATGATTTGGAGTCTCTAGGATATGTTCTCATGTATTTCCTCAGAGGAAGGTAGAACATTGCCACCTTGTTCACTAATTCTATTCTTGTCTGTTTTGCTTATTTATTTAGCTCACTGTGTTCCTCTTCTTTGTAGTCTTCCCTGGCAAGGACTTAAAGCTGGAACTAAGAAACAGAAGTATGAGAAAATCAGTGAAAAGAAAGTTTCAACATCTATTGAGGTGATTTACGATTACCATAATGTGCACTTCATAACTCTTGGTCGTTATAATGGAAACATGACTATAATAAATTTGGAAATTCTCGTCAGGCCTTATGTCGGGGATATCCTACAGAGTTTGCATCGTACTTTCATTACTGCCGTTCACTGCGGTTCGATGATAAGCCAGACTATGCCTATTTGAAAAGAATATTTCGGGATCTTTTCATTCGTGAAGGTTTGATTCCCTCTCTACCTTTTGTTGTGTCATTGAAATCATCTGCTTTATCTATCAAATCTTTCTGAATGTGGATTCTGGTTTTTCTTATCTATTTTAAATCTACTTTCTCAGGTTTTCAGTTTGATTATGTGTTTGACTGGACCATTCTGAAGTATCAGCAATCACAGATTGCTACCCCTCCTTCCCGTGCTCTTGTAAGTGATATAGAGTGACGAGTTTCTGATATTCGTTTAGTTCTTCTGGAATTATGTGTCTAATGCTTATTTATTTTACTATCTTTAGGCTCCCCTGGCAGGCCCAAGCGCTGGTGTGCCTCCACCAGTTGCCAATGTGGACAGACCGTCAGGTTGTTTACTACCCTCTGCATATTATTGTAGTTTTTTTTATTTTATAAATAGTTCTTAATAGGCACTCCTGCTTTTGTTTCACTATGGGTTTATTTGTTATACCCCGTTGTTTTCTTTCTTTCTTTCTTTTATGATGTTTTCGATTTTTGATCATATTGGTCTCATATATGAACATGATATGTTCTGGCTTACATATGCTAAAGTTTAATTGTGATTACTTGTTACTTTGAACCAGGCGGTGAAGAAGGAAGACAACCAGGTTGGTCTTCAACAGCCGATACTCGTAGGAGAGTCTCAGCCCAAGGTATAAACGCAGGAAGCCTCTCTAAGCAGAAAAGTCCAGTAGCTAACGATTCAGCTGTTACTAAAGATCCTATGGTGAGTTTTCTTGGATTAGCCATAGTATTATACATGTGTATGTTCTCATGCTTTACTGATGTATGGAGTAAGGAGCTTTCTGCAATGGCCTGGCGCACCCCCACCAAAAAAAAAAAAAAAAAAAAAAAAAAGAAGAAAAAAAAATAGAGTAAGGAGCTTTCTCTTTCTTCATACAATAGTTTGTTGATAGCTGCTAGTCACTTGGTGGTTACCTTAAGTATATCTTTGTATTAGAAGAAACCCCAGATCATTCAACACACAGAACTATAGTAATTTATAGTAAAAATGTGTATCACTTTCATGTGAAAGTGACTGAACCACAAATATTGTCGGATTCTACTGTTCTAGTGATTTGTTAACGCGCTATTCTTGTTTCTTAAAATCTAACTTCCAAAGGTAAGAATATGCTGTAGAATGCCTATATTTTGCAAGATTGGTTTTGGTTTACAATTACTTCCGAAGCTAACTGTATAAATTCCTTGGAACTATTCAGTTATCTGGCTCAACTTTTTTGGGAAGATCTGGCGGTTCATCAAGGCGTGTTGCCGTTTCTAGCAGCCGGGATGCGGTTGTTGGGAGTGAATCTGACCCATCTCGCCCTCGAACCACCGAAGGTAGCTCAGGAGCACTACGCAAGGTTTCAGGTACACCTCAACAGAGAGCTTTGAATGTTCTGTCTTCAGATTCCAAGAGGACATCTTCTGGTAGGATCTTATCTAACTCGAAGACTTATGAGTCTACTCTGAAAGGCATGGAGTCTCTGAATTTCGATAATGAAGAGAGGTTGCAGTATTAACTGCACACTTAACCATCTCTCTCTCTCTTTCTCCTCTCAATCTGTCTCTTCCCTGTAAATCATAAACCGATGTACTTCTATTACGGTTAGAGTGTGTGATCATTGTTTTCTTGAAGTTGTATTTCTGAGGGAAGCTTTGATCAGGAAAGCAAGGCACTGGTTGAGAATAAACAAGAAAAGAAAATTATAAGCAAATTCCAAAAACGAAGAGAAAACCTGACTGAAGAACATTAGTATACAAGCTTTTCGTAGGGTGATTTTTTTTTTTTCCTCATTTTTTTAGTTTCTCTTCTTGTATCTGTTCCTCTGCTGCTAGGGTTCCTTCTAAGTTTTTATATGTCTTGGACCTCATAAGTAAATTTATGTTTGTATGAACAAATTTCTAACACTTCTGGCAGCATCTAAATGTAGCAATTTGTGCTGATTCTTTTGTGGGTTTGGAAGATAAACACTCTTTGAAACACTGCAAGAAAAAGTGGATACGTAAGTGTTGATTTCTTTATGATTCCCATTTTAGATTTTTTTACTTACCTTTTCGGTTTCGTACTTTTTTTCCATAGATGGTACTTTTTTACTAACCTTTTCGGTTCCGTTCTGTTTTGCGATTTCCTCTATAATTGATTGTGAAAGGCCTACGGGTCTACCCAATAATTTAGTTTTGTATTTTTCCATAGATGGTACGGTTATATCACCTCAAAGATACTTCTTGTTTCCTCTCATTACGAAACATTGTTGATATCTAGTTTTGAATCATCGTAGGTATTGGTTTTCTATCAAAGATTTGTGTATCTTTTTCATGGCAGGGTTACAAACATACTCTTTTTTTGTTTTTTTTGAAAGTTAAGTTGATTAAAAAGCAAAAACAGGTTACAAAGAGTTACTCAAAGTGTTGGTTGCCCTTGTCTCATGACAGTAAATTACTCCTATAGCAGGAAAGGAAAACACATTTGAAATTGAAAAGAGGAAGTCTGACTGTAAAGCATCTGAAATGCTTTCAGGCATATGAAACCAAATCTGTTTGTGGATGTTCTTTTTTCGCGCTTCTTTTGCTAGAATGTCCGCCACTTTGTTGCATTTCCTATTCTTAAAAGAGATGCCCAAAAAACTGTTACATGATGTTAAGATCTTCATTGCTTCTGATATGATAGCTTGATTTCTCCAAAAAAATGTTGCTTGGCTTGTTTTGAGCATAAAGAATGAGTCTCTGGCAGTCACCTTCAACACAGAAATTTTGGAGATCCATACTCTTTACCCATCTAGCCACTTCTAGCAAACTCAAAGCCTCTGCTTCTTCTGCAGTGGAAGCATTGAAGGTCCCAGCTGAAGCTTGGATAGCTGTCCCTGTGTCAGAACGAAATATTATACCATAACCAGTAGGAGAAGAAGAATCTACCCATGAAGCATCAAAATTCACTTTAGATGCATTAAGAGAAGGAGTTGTCCATCCTTGCTCAGTATAGTTGTTGGTCCTATCTAGTTCAGAGATATAAATATTTCCACTATGATGGTGTGCAACTATATTTTCCAGTAATGGGGACCAAAAATATTAAATGTCTCTGGACTGCTAAGGACAATTGCAGACTAGTAGTTGATTTTGACTCAAAAATCCTAAGACACCGCTCTTTCCAAACTAACCAGCATTTTGTTGCCATAATTTCTATATCTCTACTTCTGCAGACCCCTGCAATCCAATTGGAATACATCTGGGCAAAGGAGAAATCTGCATCAAGGTTCAATCCTACCGAAGGAGGTAGCATCCATACAGATTTAGCATAGGGACATTCAAAGAAAAGATGCTTTAAGGATTCACAATCATGTTCACAGAAAATGCATTTCATATCTATATCCTTCATATATTGTCCTAATTTTTTCCTAACAGGCAGAGCATTATGAATAAATTTCCACAAGAAAATTTTGATTCTTTGAGAAATATTGAGCTTCCAAAATGACTTCCAGAAAGAGGCCTTATCTGCCCTATTAGATACAAAAGATGGATTTTTCAATTTCTGATACATGGACTTTACAGTGAAAATTCCATTTGTAGTTAGTAACCATCTTAGTTTATCCTGTTTCATCCTACCATTTATATCCGTAAATAGTCGAATATTTAAAATCTTTTCAGCAATAACAGATGTGAAGTTGTTTCTAACTTCCCTTTCATTCCACTTCTTTGTATTTGAGTCTAATAACTCAAATACAAGTGTTAAAGAGTTTAATTGAGTACCACAGTAGGTTAAGAGATTATCTTCCATACCTGGTATCCATTTGTCAGTCCAAATATGAATTTGCTTACCATTCCCTACCTCCCAGCAACTGAATTGAAGAATCAAAGAAACACCCTGCATAATACACTTCCATATCCAAGAAGCATTGTAATGTTTCTTGGCATGGAAAATAGTTGTATTCCTGAAATATTTATCCTTTAAGACAGAACCCATAAGAGTATTTTGCTGAGTTGCTATTCTCCAAGCAAGCTTGGCTATCATGGCCTTATTCATCTTTTTTGCTTCTTTAAAACCTAAACCCCCTAGTTCCATGGTTTCACAAAGAAATTCCCAGCTAATCGGGTAAAAACCCTTAGAATTGTTATGTTTACCCCACCAAAAGTCTCTCTGGATGGCATCAATTTTATATGTTATTTTGATAGGTAAAAAGAAGCACCCCATTTGATAGATCGGTAAGCTAGACAACACAGATTTGTTAAGGATCATTTTGCTGGACTGGACTAGAGTAGTACCATTCCAACTTTGAGCTCTTAATTCCATGTTTGTGACAATTTTATCGAAAGTTTTTATTTTTGACCTGTCAACAAACAGCGGTGCTCCTAAATAAGAATCGGAGATGCTAATTTCTTAATCTTTAAGAGTCTAAGCATAATTCTTTGATGTTTTGAATGAATTCTTTTACTAAAGAAAACGCCATATTTAGAAAAATTTATTAGTTTGCCAGATGCCAAACTAAACTGATTAATAATATCTAATAAGTTTTTACAACTAACAAGAGAAGCTTTAGAAAACAGCAGACAATCTTCTGCAAATAATAAGTGGGATATTGGTTGACTATGTCTAGCAATTTTGATTCCAGATATGTGTTTAGTTTGTTCCGTAGCTACCAACATTCTAGAGAAAACATCCATACAAATGAGGAAAAGGTAAGGAGACAGTGGATCTCCTTTCCTTAAACCTCTCGATGGGGTGAAGAAAGCCCCTGGAAACCCATTAAGTAAAACTGCAATCGAAGCCGTAAAAACACATTGATGAATTATGCTGCACCAATCATCGCTAAAGCCAAAAGCAGATAAGGTTTGAATTAGGAAATCCCAATTTACCCCGTCAAATGCTTTTGACATGTCTATTTTAATTCCCATGCCCCCATTTTTTGTTTTCATTTTATTTAAAGAGTGGATAACTTCGTGAGCAACCACAATGTTGTCTGCAATTTGTCTCGGGGGCAGGAAAGCCGACTGAAAGGGAGAAATCATTTTTTCTAAGAATTTTTTTAATCTATTTGCTAATAATTTCGAAAGAATCTTATATGGAGTATTACTTAAACCTATGGGTCTGAAGTCATTAGGAGATTTAGGTTGTTTTATTTTTGGAATTAAGAAAAGAAAAGTTTCATTCATTTTTGGATTGATTTTTTTAGTTTTAAAAACTTCTTGTATCATGGAAACAATTTGGTTACCAACCAAATCCCAGTTATGTTTGAAAAAGCTCACCAGGAAACCATCTGGTCCCGATGACTTATTTGATTTCATAGACTTTACAACCATCCAGACCTCTTCAGCTGATGGAACTGCAAGCAAAATTGAATTATCCTGGTCAGAGATGACTTTTGGTATCAAACTCATAAGTTCTTGGTCAGAGGTGGTGGGAGAAGCAGTAAAAAGGGTTTCGAAATGTAGTTTTAACTCATCAGCGATTTGAGATTTTTGTTTCAAGACCTCCCCATTTTGCTTAATTAAACAATCAATTTTGTTTCTTTTCCTTCTTTTGAGTGTTTTAACTTGAAAATATTTAGTATTTCTTTCTCCTAACTTCACATAATTGTCTCTAGAAATTTGTTTTGCAATTGCTTCTTGGGTATTGTAAAGGGTTTCAAGTTCCAGAAGCAGTTGTTTATTTTTGATCTGACTAGAAGCATGAATATGATTTATGGTTTTCAAAAGTGTAGAGATCTTTTTTTCTGGAACTCCAAAAACATTTTTTCTCCATATACTAAGATTTTCTCCTAGTGATTTCAGATTATGTAAAATTACTTCAGTGGCATTTAATAAGGAAGAGCCCCAAGTATTAAGAATTAGCTAGATACACAAGTGTTCCTTAAGCCAAGTATCAAAAAATTTAAAAGGAAAAGCCAAAGAACAATTAGAGGAGGGATTTAAATCTAACCTAATTGGACTATGGTCAGAACCAATATGAAGAAGATGAGTAAGTGTAGATTCAGGAAATTGGCTTATCCAATCATTGTTAATATAAGCCTTATCCAATCTTTCTTGAATATTCTTATTCCCTTCCCTCTGGTTATTCCAAGTAAAATCATTACCAAAGAAACCTAAATTTGATAGACCAGCTCTTTGAAGCAGTCTAAGAAAAGGCTCCGCTTCCATACTATTGAAAGGAAAGCCACCTACTTTTTCCGAGGGATCAAGAATTTGGTTGTAATCACCCATTACAACCCAAGGCATACCAGAGTGGATTAATCTAGAAGTTATGTCTTCTAAGAATTTCCAAGAGTCAATTTTATTAGGTTTGTAAGGGCTTCCATAGAAAGCCGTTAGAAGCCACATGTTATCATGAAAGTTTGTTTTGATTAAAACATTTAGCATGTTTGAGTTCCAGTGGACAATTTCAAAATGAAACTCATCCACCCATGCCAAATCCAGTCCACCAGCTTTGCCAATAGGGTCAACAAAGAAGCAGTTAGGGAACCCAGATAAAAGCTTTCTGAGTAAGGGTCTCTGAGACTTTGTTTCAGATAGAAACAAAATGTCAGGTTTTTTAGAATTTATTATTTGATTTAGGTGTTGTTTGGTTTTTTTATTCCCACACCCCTGAGTATTCCAAGCAACTAGTTTCATTTTACTAAGATTAAAGGAGAAAAAGCACTAGAAAAGATACATGATAAGCTAATCCTAAGCAATTTAAACAAGAACAAATTGTAAACAGGATGAGAATTTAGATCAGCAATAGAAACAACTTTTAAGTATGATAACACAACAAGGAATGCAAGAAATTGAGAATAGATTAAGATGTCAATCAAAAAGTAAAAGCAGGAAGTAATGTGAGAAAATTATGTATGTATAAGTTAAACTATAAGTTTGAGGATTTATAAGACAAGACTAGTGATTTAGTAGCATATTCAGCATATAATAAACTTTGATTAAAACACATGGAAAAAAAACGCAGCAAAATAAGAAAAATAAGAGAAGCTGTAGTTTAGGAAAGTACCTGACCCCCCTGGTTTCCTTCATCAACAACCTTCTTTATGGAAACAATCTTCTCTTCAATAGGGATTGAAATTGAAACATTTTTTTCTTGTTTTCCTAAGAAAGACCCGTATTGATTAAAATTACTTTGACCCAAATTTTCTTTTATTCGTAAAACAGGTGGAGGTGGTGATTAAGGATTAAAAGGCGTAGAAGAATGACAACATGATGCAATCAACGAATCAAAATCAGAATCATAAAATTCACTTGATGAAGAAGAAAATGTTATTATAAAAGCAGGTTTCATAGACACAGGGATTTCGTTTTCAGGTGTTAAAAATTGTTCATCTGAGGGATAAGGAGAGATTAGATCGATAAAAAGAGGAGGAGCTGACGATGATTTTCCCTGGCAAAACATAGGTTTCTCTACCACACCCCCTAGAAGATCATCTGACCTAGTTTTGAAATCCCAATATGAGATTTCTCTATAATCGGGTAGAGGTGAAAAAATAGGGGTATCAGGCGAAAGATCCGAAAAGGGTCTTTTACCCAGATTCGACGGATAACTATCCAAATCCGAGTCCAGCCCATCAACAGAAACAAAAGGGCCGTCTGACTCGTCTGCCTCAACACCAGTTGAAACTGAGTCAGTCCCGTAAATACTGTCAAAGAAATCATCTGAATCCATCAAGTTATTATCAGCTAGCACAGAAGCAGGAGAAACCAAAAAAGCAGGAGAGCTCATGCATGCATCAGAAAAAATAAGCCAAATCAATTTTCTCGTCTATTAAAACCTTGAACTCATCTTCCCAACTCTGGGACTCATTATCAACATCAAAGTAAGAGGAGTTGTCATATATCCCTTCTAACATACGATTCTCTAATATGACGCAATTTGTTTGAACATGGCCCAATCTATTACAGCTTAGACAAATGCGATGATGTAAATTCATGTAGACGAAATGAATCACTGATTCAGGGTTTGAGCCAACCTTTGCTCTTACAGAATTGGGTAATTGTCGTTTTACATTAAGCTCCACTTTTACAAAATTGGGGTCACCAGGTTCTGGGATAGTAGTAGGAGGGTGTATTTCAGAGACTCTACCCAACTTCTTACAAATCCTAGCTAGGATGCAGTTATAATAATGAAAGTTCTGGGGATTTAGAAGTTGGACCCAAACCGAGATAAACTTAAGTGCATCCCTTTCTATTAGACCATCAGAGAAAATAGGGCACATGGGAAAAACATCTCCATACACCTGCCAGGGTCTATATGCCAGTATTAAAGCTACATGTTCTCTTTGTTAAAATTCAACTGTAAACAAATTCTCAGAGATGGAAGATAACTTGAATTTAATTATAGGACCCCATATATATTTCAAGGCATATTTGATGTAGTCCTTATCAAAAATATAGGTGGAGAAAACTCTGCCTACTAGGGTGTTTTCGCAGTTAACATCTTCCATAATCATTGGATATAAAGGAGGAGGAGGAGAGTCTCTAGTAGATGCACGTCTTAAGATCGGTTGAGCATTAATGGGTTGTAAACCCACTGGCAAGGTCATTGGTAAGTTCATTTAATGAAGAGAAAAAAAAACAGAGATTCAAGACGAAGGAATAAAAACAAAATAGGAAGCAGTACAGAGTAACAAGTAAGACTCTTACGGAGAAGAGTAACAAGTAACATACTCCTTATTTGACACTGACAGCAGCTCAGATCCCCAGTTACTGTCACTTCACAACTCACGGTCTTTGGTATGCTTCATTGTAGTTGCTCTTTGATTAACTGAAGGGGAAGAATGTATGAATAGAGAGAATAGATGAAACAAATCCAAGACACAGTACAAATCCTGGTACCTATTGCCTAAGACAAATGAGGGCTGGCCATTTCTGATTTCTAAACATGTTGTATGTCAAGGACTCTAGGGCAGGTATGGCCTACGCCCACCTACGTCCACCTGATCTGACAAAATTGCAGGTCCGGCATTGGCTTTATTCTTGATTTCCAAATACTCGGTTGGGGACATCATTTGTACTGATGGTATAATACAATCGCTTCTTTACTAAACCGGGTGTCGCCAACAAGATCTGGACTCGCACCCTAAGACCATAAGCGATATGTAGGGTGCTCGATGCATGGAGTCCTGTTGTACGTGGTTAGCCCTCCTCCTCCAATAGATTAACAATACGCGCAAGAGAAGTATAAAAGTAAAAAGAAATATATTAAACTCTAAACGTCAGGATGTTTAATCCAAGACTTCGGAAACGAGGGCAACAATAAAAACGAGGGCAACAATAAAAACGAGGGCTGGCCATTTATGATCTTTAAACATGTTGTGTGTTTAGGACTCCAGGACAGGCATGGCCTATGCCCACCAGACCAAACTGCAGGCCCGGCGTTGGCATTACTCGTCATTTCTAAGAACTTTGGTTGGTGACATCGTTTGTGGTATAAGCCTATTGGTTAACTCTTCATTTCCAAATACTCAGGTTGGAGACATATTTTTATTATATGCCCACGAGCCCTTATGGTCCATTGTTGCGCCTGTGAGACTGTGGTTCACTGCTAATCGCATGGGTAGTGTTTCATGTCCTGTTTTGTTTTTAATTAGGTTAGCTTAGGGTTTTTGGTCTTAATTAAGTTAAATTACAGATTAGGATCAATGTAATCCAATGGCCAGTTATGGCCAGATGGAATTGAAAAAGCGGGGGTCTAACAACCACACCCAATATTTCGTTTCGACAATCTGTATGGACTAACTCCAATATACTTCCAAGAGAATCAACTAGACAGTCAGACTCAATCAAGGAAAATACATCCAAGAGTTACATGTATGTTTCTCAATGTAATCAGTAAATCAAACAGATAAAAATCCGATAGCCTGATTATTATGAGAAACAACTTGAACGGTACCAAAGACCAATGTTCAAGTGCCAATCAATTTATATCAACGACCAAAGGTTGGATTATCTAATTGATTGAACTGCGCACAACCTGTGATATTTCAATTATATAAAAATATAATGCGGAAAATAAATAACACAGACACCAGAAATTTTGTTAACGAGGAAACCGCAAATGCAGAAAAACCCCGGGACCTAGTCCAGATTTGAACACCACACTGTATTAAGCCGCTAGAGACTCTAGCCTACTACAAGTTAACTTCGGACTGGAATGTAGTTGAACCCTAACCAATCTCACACTGATTAAGGTACAGTCGCGTTCCTTACACCGCTAAATCCCAGCAGGACTTTACGCACTTGATTCCCTTAGCTAATCTCACCCACAACTAAGAGTTGCTATGACCCAAATTGGAAGACTTGATAAACAAATCTGTCTCACACATAAAAGTCTATTAAATTGATAAATCTGTCTCCCACAGAAATACCTATGAGTTTTTTTTCTGTCTTTTGTAAATCAAGGTGAAAAGGAACCAATTGATACACTGGCCTTATATTCCCGAAGAACGGACTAGAAATATCAATCACCTCACAATAATCTTAATCATATGGTAGCGAAACAAGATATTGTGGAATCACAAACGATGAGACGAAGATGTTTGTGACTACTTTTTATCTTACCTGTCGGAGATTGAATCTCGAGCAAATCTTAGAGAAGATAGTACTCAAAATGATAGAACAAAGTAAGATCAGAATACACAACTACAAAGAAAATAGTCGGGTCTTGCTTCAGAATCCCAATGAAGTCTTTAAGTCGTTAACCTATAATGGTTTTAAAAAAACCTAGGTTACTGGAGAATCGACTCTAGTCGCAACTAATATCACACATGAGGTGTGGGGATTAGGTTTCCCAATTTCTAGAGTTCTCCCTTATATAGTCTTCAAATCAGGGTTTGCAATCAATGATACCTTGGTAACAAAGCATTCAATATTCACAATTAGATGAAAACCTGATTAGATTCAAGCTAATATCTTTCAACCGTTAGATCGAACTTAGCTTGTTACACACAATTGAAATGTGACTTCATTTAGATATGGGTAACCGTACCTAAACGTGTACACTTAGTTGGCTCAACAATAGTTAACCGAAGTTAGCCATATGAACACTTTCATATCAACCTTGTTCATCTCAATCACAACTAGTTCAAATGACTCAAATGAAATTAGTTCTAGAGTTGTTCAATTGTTTATATTCTCATAAAAGTATACAATACACAATTAAAGCAAAACCAATTTGATTCACTCGAATCAATTCATGAACATTATAGCTACAGTTTGCAAAAGATTGCATTCCTTATTATATAAATGTATTTGTTCATGAACAAACCGATTTTAGAACTTAACCCATTCAAGTATGCGAACGGGTACACATACTGTCGTACACAACCACTCAGTTGAATTCCCGGACTGGAAATGTTAAGTCTGTACGCATACGGGTATGCATACTAAGTACGCATACGGGTATGCATACTATGGTTCCCAGACTTGGAATATCTTGCAACAGTTAGCATACAAGTACGCATACTGTGCTATATCCAATCAATGGTTAATTGTTCTAAACTCCATTTTAATCATTAAAACATTCTTGAAAGACGGGAATAGCTTTCTCGCACAAACTATGAACTTCAAAACAATTTTCAAGTGATCAATAGATCAATACGAAACATTCCGAGTCTACATCAAATGATTGTCTCACACAAATCAGGTAAGATGTTACCAGGCGATTTTCACATGATCATCTTTCGATTTTCGTCAAGAATAAAAGATGAACTTGGTTAAAGCGAAAGCTTACCAACACATATTTCGAGAAATATGTAAGCGAGTTAAACTCATCTCGAAATATCAAACGTGTATAATATAAAGTCTATATAGCTATACGAATTTTGTCTCAATACGAGATAAAATAGAAATAGACTTCCGAGTGATAGATGAGTTCAAGTCTCCATATAATTTTTGTTGATGAAGTTCCACAAGCTCCCCTTTGTAGTTCTTCGTCTTCAATCAATGAACGCCGTGAAGTCTAAAGCTCAACTACACATTTATCCTAATCTGAGACAAAGCTATAAGTATACAAGAAATCAAGACTTATAGTTTTGGCAACTAAACTTGACAAACAAGCTTGAGATAGCAACGCTTGCGAGTTCGACCGAGCAGTGCTCTCACATAAATTGTATTTAAGACAATGATTGCAAACCTAATCTGTTAAGAAGAGTTGAAGCATTTACTAGGATCATCCATTTGGAGAGTAGGTTATTGTTATGACATTAATCGGAATTTGTTGTTGATTCATAACATCTGGTATCAGATTCGTCGATCCGGAAGGCCTGAATCATGATAGGAGCTGAGAAATCACATACAATAAAGGAAGTCGCTCAGCAACAGAAGGTTGATGGCCATAGAGTATCGGTTCTAGAAAAGGAAATCAAGGAGATACGATCAGATTTGCAGTCCATGAAGAGTTCCATGACTGAAATTCTAGCTCGTTTACCAGTTCCGGCTGCATCAACCCCACCGTTCACTCAAGCTTCCCATGAGGCTGCTCACTCCAGGAACCCTTTTGGAGAAATGAGTAACCATATTGGGTTTCATCCAAACTCAGGTAACTTTCTCCGTCATCCCAAGATTGATTTTCCTAGGTTTGATGGGTCAAATCCTAGATGATGGATTAGGAAATGTGAACGTTCTTTTTATCTTAATTCTATTGATTCAACCAAACGAGTGGATTTTGCTTCTATTCGTTTTGATGGTAAGGATGATTCATGGTTTTTAGAATATCAAGAGGGTAAGCTGTTTATTGATTGGGATACTTTTACTTCTGATATTTGTTGTCGATTTAAGGATGTCGCTTATGATAACTATGTGGGTAGTTTTAACAAACAATATCAGACAACAACAATAGAGGAATATTATGAACGCTATGAAACTCTGAAAGCTCTTATGATATCTAAGAATAAAAGTTTGTCTGATGAGTATTTTACTATGAGTTTTATCAGTGGATTAAAGGATGACATTCATAACCCTGTTTAGATGTTCAAACCTAATAGTGATTCTGAGGCCTTCTATCAAGCTAGAATACAACAAGCATCTGTGGATTTACATGTCAAAAAAAAGAGGCCATTCTCTCGATATTTTCCTCCATCCACCACTTCATTCTCCCCTTCTTCTTCAAGGTTTAAACTATCACCACCACCACTCACCAACTTACCTAGCACATCTTTTTCTTCTGATAAGCCAATTATAACACACACCGTTATCCCTACTAAGCCTGATTCCATTATACCCCCTATAAAAAAACTTACAGCTGCTCAAATGCAAGCAAGACGTGATAAAGGGTTATGTTACAATTGTGATGCTTTTTTTAGGCCAGGACATAGATGTAAAATTCAACAATTATTCATGCTTGTAGCTTCAGATGAGGATACTTCATCACCAAATATGGAAGAGTCAGAAGAAGAAAAAATATCTCATGCTACTTCTGTTCATACCACCATGGGAATCTCCCTACATGCCTTAACTGGTCTTGTCACTCAAAACACTATTCGATTTCCAGGTAAGTTTAATGGAGATGATATATTGGTTCTCATTGATACTGGCAGTACTCATAGCTTTGTGGATGCCAAACTAGTTGTAAGGTTAATACTGCATATTGTCCTTACTGATCAAATGTTGGTCACAGTGGCAAATGGTGATACCACTACTAGTCAGGGTATCCACACTGCATTACCCTGGTCTATGCAAGGATATTCCTTCTCTAGTGACTTAAGGGTTCTTTTTCTTAGTGGCTGTGATATGATTTTAAGATTGGATTAGTTAAAGCAATTGGGTGATGTCATATTTGATTTAGTCGACCTTAAGGTATCTTTCTTACACCAAGGCAGTCAAATTACTTTACATGGTAGTTCTTCCACTCCTTCATGCAACATGCTTAGTGGTGAGTCCTTTCTTAAATTTATCAAGAACCACACACCTACTATTATTTGCCAATTCTTCTCTATATATGCAAAACCAACCACCCCTGTACCACCTGAAGTGGACACCTTTCAAGATGTTTTTGCTGAGCCATCTTCTCTACCTCCACAGAGATATTTAGACCACAAAATCCCTTTGAAGGCCAATGCTATTCCCACTTCATAAATACCTTACAGATGTCCGTATATGCACAAGGTTGTGGTGGAGAAGTTAGTACAAGAAATGTTGGAGGCAGGTCTTATATAAGATAGTAACAGTCCATTTGCTTCTCCAATTCTGTTGGTTAAGAAGAAAGATGGTTCCTGGAGGTTTTGTGTGGATTATAGAAAACTCAATGAGTTGACTATTAAAGACAAGTTTCCCATTCCTCTCATCATTGATGAATTATTTGATGAACTTAATGGAGCCATTATCTTCACCAAACTGGATCTTAAATCTAGTTATCATCAAATCAGGAGGCATGTTGAGGACTACAAGACTGCTTTTAGAACTCACCATGGCCATTATTAGTATAAGTTCATGCCATTTGGTCTTACTAATGCTCCTGCAACATTTCGGGCCTTGAAGAACAAGATTTTTCAACCTTTTTTAAGGAAATTTGTTTTGGTCTTTTTTGATGACATACTTATTTATAGTCACTCCTTAGTGAACATATTGGACATCTCTCTCAGTTTTTTTCCTTATTAAGACAACATCGCCTCTCTGTCAACTTCAAAAAATGTTGTTTTGCTGTGGATAATTTTTTGATGGGGGCAATGAGGGACAAATTATATGTTGACATGTGTTTTCCCTATTAATTGATTCTAACATGTTTTGTTTCCACAAATACAAAAGAAGTGTATTTTTGGAGAAAAAATTGGTTATATTTTCTTTTTGATATGTTTGGAAACAAAATATGTTAGATCAATTAATAGAAAAAACACGTGTCAACATATCATTTGTCCCTCATGCCCCCATCAAAAAACGCACCCATCAAAAAATTATCAGTTTTTCTCAGCCACAGCTAGACTATTTGGGCCATCTCATTACTTCTGCAGGTGTGGCTGCTGATCCTGATAAAATCTCTGATGCAACCGTGGCCTCAACCTGCTAACCTTAAGCAATTAAGGGGATTCCTTGGTCTTACAAGTTACTATAGAAGATTTATCAAAGGCTATGTCACAATTAGCAAACCTCTTACTGATATGCTCTCCTCTTGCCTTACAAGCTTTTCTGGATCTCAAACGGGCAATGACATCTGCTCCTGTATTAGCTCTCCCAAATTTTTCACTCACTAGCCATTTTTGGTTCGTGTACCGCCATACCTTTCGTACACCAAACGTATATTTCAACCAAAGCGTTTTTATAATCAGTCGTTGGATTATCTTCATCTCCAACCACAGCCGTTCATTTTATTTCTTTTCTTTCTCTAATTTTCTCTGCCTTCTCTTCTCCGCTCTCTTTCTCTTCTAAGTTCTAAACAAAGAAAATTCTGCAACTGAAGAGAAAAACAGCCTACATTTTAAGCGATTTGCAGAAATCAACGATGGAGATAAAGGATTGAGTTGGTTTCTTTTCATTTCCTCGATTAGGCATGCAAGATTTCTCATCACTTTCTACTCTAAACAACGGAAATTTATGATCCCTGCAACTGAATCAATGAACATAAATTTATAAAATTCATCCCTGAAACTGAATCAATCACGGATATGAAGAATTGGGTGGGTTTTTTTTTTTCACTTCCTCGATTAGGTATGCAAAATTTCTTCAATTGTTTGATTTTTTGTAATCTGAAATTTTTAGGGTTTTTGTAAATTTGGGGATTGTATTTGACATGCGTTTATCAATGATTTTGAAGGGTTTGTGTTTAATCCTACTATCTATTTTCGTACCTCTATATATATCAGAAAATTTCATACTGAATTCTATTGTTATCATTGTTTGGGGAAATCAAAATAGGGTTTTTAGATCACTCATATATTTCATTATTAGGTTTCGTAATTGTTATGTCTGATGCAGATTTTACAAATGAAACATTGTAGGTATCCAGATGAGGAAGCTGGTGAAGTGCCCATATGCATAAGCTTGAGGTTAATTAACTGCTCTTTTCCTCCATTTGTTGTCTAGCTCTTAAACATACCCAACTATGTAAGTGTGAAGCGTAAATTTAGTGCAATAAGCTTTTGAGAATTTTGATAGAATACCCCTTGTGGGATTAGTATTTCCTAAAATAAACCCGTTTTTTTCTAAATTGCTAAAATACACCCTCCATCCAAAATTCTGTTAAGGCCCACCACTGTTCGATCTAACCGTTCATCACGCATGTTGTGTCAACGGCGGAGATCAAAGAAAAACTATGAAATTTCAGATATACCCTTTGTATAATGAAAAGGGTGTAAAGAAGCGAGGGTTTCATTTCTCCCCTCTGTCCTGTCAATTTTTTCTGTAAATTATTAGGGGATTTGATAAGGGTTTTTTGTGACTGACTAGGTCTAGTTATAATAAGTAAAATCAAGCATATCATCTACTGATTTTTCCCTTGTTAGTAGTATTTGATTAGGGGAATTCATTTTACAAAAATCCACTTGTTCTTGGTTTGGTAGCTATATTGAGAAACTGATGTTGCTTAGGGGACTTTATACTTAACCGTGTTTCCGTTAGTTTAGACTCAATTGCTAGCGACAACACAGTGAATTCAAAGAAATCGTAGTTGCTTTGGGGATTCTACACAACCACTGAATGTAAAGCCCTAATCTTTCTTCATTTTTCTAATTTAATTCCTCCCTTGTTGCTGTTTTTGATCGATCAAATGAACTTTTGTGTTACCTTAACAATTTAAGATAACCCTTGAGGAGCTCTTGTCACTGATTTTTGAAAAATTAGTTGATTTTAGGTTTCAGGATGTGTAATTATATATTCGTGATTTCATTTTTGAAAATTGATAAAGTTTCTTAGATGCACTTAAAGGTGTTTGGTGTTAGTTCTTATATAGCAGGAGATTGTTGTATGCTGTGTGTGGAGGGGAATAGGCTTGGTGGGTCAGTAAGGGGGCAATGCATGTTGTGCGTGTGGAATAGGCTTGGTGGGTTCAGAGGGGGGCAATGCCTCATGGGTATGTTGTTGCGTGCTTGTGGAGGGGGAATTGGCTTAGTGGGTCAGTAAGGGGCATTCCCTATTGGTATATTGTGTTAACTGTGACTGAGAACTAGTTAGTATCTAGCTACCATGAGTGTATATATTAAGCACCATTATGGGTTACTGTTATTCTTTGTGGTTACCAGCTCATATTTTTGTGATTATTTTCCTTGTAATTCTAAATATGTATGTATTTGATTTCTTAGCTTATTGTGGTTAAGTTTTTTAACTTAAGAATATGGGTGGAATTTATGTCTTCTATATCGTATTTCTGTTTCGGTTTACAATCAGAATTCGTGCCTCACTATCATTGTTTTAGCTCTGTCGATTTTGAAATTGTTTCTGCAATTTTGAATGAGGAATTGATTAGGGTTTTATTGATGGTGTTTATTATTTATGAAGGAGAATCATCTAAAGCAGCTAGGTCCAAGAGGAAGATTTCACAAACTGTGTCACAAACTGCTAACACATCCTCAGCAAACTGTCACACAAACTGTTCAACCAATGGGGAAGGCTAAGAAGACCAAGAAGAATTAGGTGGACCGTGGATCACTCAGTTGAACTTGACCGAGTTGGATCAGTTAGGGGTTTTGTGGACATTTTGGTTTAGCGACAGCTGTACACATAACTGCCGTTAACCGTTTTATTAAAAAAACGGGATGGAAAAGTTAAAATGGGTGTATTTTATCACTTTAGAAAAAAAAACGGGTGTATTTCAGGAAATACTAATCCCATAAAATGTACTTTACCAAAATCCCCGAAGCTTTTTAGTTGGAGGATACGAGAGATTTTTTTCATTTTATTTTCATTCAAATGGAATAAAATATTTCCCCAAACAGATGCCTCAATATGCAAATTGATAGATACTTCTAATCCAGTTTAGTAGTATAAATTGCCCTTGGTTGTAATCTGGAAATATTAGGGGTTTTTCTTGATTTGTGAAGACAAAACATGGTTTTAGTGGTTTTGCTTGATTTGTGTTTCTATGGCAAATATAACATCTTTTGTCTGGGGAAAGAGATGCAAGAAGAAAGTTATATCTAGGGAAAGAAATGCAACAGAGAAGCGAAGCAACTGGCATCTTTTTGAAGCAGTAATATGGCTCATGACATACATTGTACATCCATTTCTCCCATTGTCTGTTGATTATAAAATCCAAGAACCAAATTATGATTACAATATTCCCTATTCATGTTTTTTATCTACTTTTATAAATTTGTTTCGTTTGTATAATTATCCAGCAGGGCTTTTTGTTTCTTAATTATTTTACTTTTTTGTGGGAAATATCCTTATATATGAGAACTTCATTGAGTTGTGAGAAATTAATTGATTTTTTTTTCAAGGGCTATGAGTTTCATATCTCTGATGATTATGTTATATTTGTTTTGTGAGCTCGGCAACCACGTCGAATGTTCTAAAGCTATGGACTATAAACTCATTGGTGAAGCAAGAAGTAAAGTAGAACGAACATGGAAAACTAGCGAGTCCAGTAATTAGAACGAACATGAGAAACTAGCGAGTGCGATGATTTTTACATTGTGGAGATTAGAGAGTGCGAAAGGGTATGTCGATACTCTTTTGAACTGAAAATCGAGCCAAGCAAGTGTTTTCTTGCGTTTGTTAGTATTTCTCTTATACATTATGGTTGTTTCCTTTTGCAATTTTTATGAAGCCTTTCATATACCGATATACATTTTCTTTGTGTGATGTTAATTGGTGAAGTTTTTTTTCAATTGGAATAGACTGAAGCTTTGTTATTGTGATGGTGATCTTAAATGCTTTCACATGCTTAGATTGATGTTGTCACATGTAGACTATGTAGTCTATGTTAGAAATTGGCAAATCATTTGTAAGATTTGCCAATATGATGCTGGGTTCTGTTTTATGCTCTGCAGTTGGATTCCCACTTGGTTAGGTTCATTTAAAGCTTATGAAGAAGGTAGATGAGCAAAGGCTGGCTTATGAATCTACGCTTCCAGATAGGAGAGAAGAAAAGGGCGGGGTTGGTCGTGCCATTGAAAGGCTTGAGGAGAACTTCAGATCGAAATAAGAGGTGCAAGAAGAAAGTTATATTTAAGGAAAGAAATGAAACAGAGAAGTGAAGCAACTGGCTCAGACATACATTGTACATCCATTTCTCCCATTGTCTGTTGATTATGAAATCCAAGAGCAAAATTATGATTACAATATTCCGTATTCATGTTTTTTATCTACTTTTTAAAAATTGCTTGGTTTGTATAATTATTCAGCAGGTGTAATAGAGAAACTATGACAAGTTATGGCACAAAAGTTGTTATGATTGTTATTTGTTACTTTTTTTAAGTTGTTAATTTCCTCTGATATTGGTCTCAATATTGATAGATTGGGTTATCGTATTTGGTTGTTTGTCTTGCACTCTGACTGTATTTGCAGACCTCATCCCATTCAACTACAGACTTGCTAATTGCCCAGGTGTTATAGTTTTGTTATAGTTTTTTGACGTGCAACGCACGTGCACTCTACTTGTTTGTGTTAGAGACTGATGGATGCTCTCAGAGGTCTTGGTGCTGTATTGATGCAGCTAGGTAAACCCATTGCTTTCTTTATTAAACCTCTTGGGCCAAAGGCTTTGGCTCTTTCTACTTATGAGAAAGAGCTCTTGGCAATAGTCATGGATGTGCAAAAGTGGAGGCACTTTATCACATAATCAGTTTATTATTAACATTGATCACCAAAGTCTAAAGTTCTTCATGGAGCAGAGAATGACTTCTGTTCTACAACAGAAATGGCTAATGAAATTGCTGGGATTAGATTATGTGATTAGATACAAGAAGGGGTACACTACGGGAAAAACATACTTTGACAACCCCTGATAGGTGTTGTAGTAGACCTACGACGACTCTTTTCTATGGGTTGTGGGGGGGGGGGGGGGGTTGTACAAGGTCCCCAATTTACTACGACTTCGAGCTAAGAGTTGTAAACGTAGTTGTGGTTCAGTTGTGATTCTCTTTCGATTTTATTTTGGAAACCTAACACAACCTCTAATGAGTTGTGAATCCTTCTTTCACTGTACCTAGAGGAGTTGTAGGACACCCTTCCACAACAATTACTATGTATAGTAGAAAATTTTATCACAACCCCTTGTTAGGTTGTCAAACTCTAACATAATTTTCTAGAGTTTATTTCACAACTCTTCTTATGATTATGAATAGTCCTGTCACTACTCTTGTTCGAGTTGTTGAAATTTTTTGCACAACTCGTATTTATATTGTTATACTTTCTTTCACAACCTGTGTCTAGTGTAGTCATAATCTCTAACACAACATCCTTAAAGGTTGTAATATTTCAAGTAACAACTTCTGTTTTCAGTAGATGAATGTGTAACTACAACTTTTATTAGAAGTTGTGTGCATAAAACTATTTTGAAAAAAAAATTATAGCTGAAACCGAAAACGAATTGCGGAAAGTAATTCACATTAACCTGCCAGTGTAACACATTTACATTCATTCACGTTAAAAATTGACACGAGTGAATCCCCATTACAGTGTTAAAAAATTTACCATTTTTTTTCTTTCAACCACAACACCTGCAAAAAAATCATATCACAAAAAGAAAAAGAAAAACCATAACCCATGGGATTAGGGACAAGTTCATTGCTCGCAGTACAGAACCTGGCATCAATCCCACTTCTCTTTATCAGTCAGAGTAAACACTGGCTCCAAATTCCTCTGATGAAAGAAGAACATGGAGATCACTGCCAATCATAGAGAAGACCTCCTCAAATGTTTCCAGGCTGGACAGAATCAGATAGTAAAAATATGTAAGCACATCAAATAAATAAGTAATGAATGTCTACTCGGCAAATGAATCAATCCAGGTTGCTAGTTTATAACATTTAAAGAGGTCAAACCAAGTCATGTACATGCTTTTGAATATTTAAAATACTTAATCCATTGAATCCACACTAATACATCTGATAGCACTAAGAAATGTGATGATCACTCCTTATAGCAGTTAGTGGACTATACTACCACCCGATATAGCTTCACGCACATAACGATGCAAACACATACATAGCTAAGGACAAAAATGGACCAAAATGAAGAACAAACAAGTTCATATTTATAACCATAAAGTTCAGTTAAAAGAATACCTTGTTCGGGTGAAAAGAATGCCATTTAACCGAACAAATCAAACACAGAAGTTTTTGAACGTCTCTGCAATGCTGCATTTTCTTTCCTTCATGAAACGAATGCCATTTTCTTTCCTTCATGAAACGGGGATCTACTTCACTATCTTCAAGCTGCATCACCGTCTCTGCTTTCCCTCTTCATTTTCTTGTCTTCCTAACAGGCATGTTCCTCACCGATGAGACTTTGGCATCCCCAGGCAGCTGCAAGTAACTTTGACGATTCTGCACGAGAAATGCCAAATATACACAATTCTCATTAACCAAGTCTATTTGTATTCTTGTCTTAATTATACAATCATCACAGAAATGAACGTACAAGATAATGTATGTGAGCAAGATAATTTAAAGCTTAAAAATGAACCCATCAGGTGTAAATAATACATGCAAGCCACATATGATTGCCAATCCAGTAGTTAACAAATCGAAGACACAGTTTGACATTCAACATGAAACTTCAGTTGGCCAGCATTACAAAATGTATGAAGCTGAAATATATTCTACTAATTAACAGCAAACCAAGACTCAACAAAGGAACACCCAACAGTGACATGCAATGTTTACTAAAATTTGCACATAAGACCATAGTTGATATACCTGTAACTTCATAGATTATGATTCATCAACAGATCTTGATGGTTTGATAGATTAACTTCACCATGTGAGTAATCACTTAATGCTGCTCCTGTATTCTTTAAAGCTACTGAATAGGATGAATGTGCTGCTGCAAATGCGTTCCTTTTTGTTACTGCATCACGCATGAATTGCTTTCGATCTTTACATCTTGATACTCCCATCTGATTTTTAGCTCCAGTTCTGTATTCTGCTTAACTTCAGCCATAATACCGACTCTACAATGCCATCTCCTGTTCAACTCTTGTAAATACCCATAAATTTCCAGCAGCAACATTCTAAAGATGAATTTCATCTCAAGAACTTCACCATATCCATCGCAGACTCGAGCACTTCTCCTTGTTCTTTTTCCCTGTCTTTTAAAATCAGCTAAAAACCCTTGAAACACATCCACCAAATCAGCTGCAAGGACATATATTTTTACTGAGTTTTCCAGCTGAAAACTTCACTTCAAAAACCTCTTGTCTTCTCTCAAACAGAACCCCACAGACCCATGGTACCATTTACTGCCAGGATTCATACAAATCACCCACAGACTTTCACTATTTCTTCTGTCAAACTCAGACTCCAGCCTAGATAAAACATCAACCATTCAAGCACAAACTCATCGTCCCCAATTGAGCTCAGATTAACTCAATTCACCACCAGTTCATGCCATCTCAAAATTAGCTGCAAATCGAACCCAATCGAGCCTCCAATTTGAGCTACAACCATCAATTTTTTATTAACTTCTTGCCTTCTAATACATACCCATACTTCCATCAGTTTCATTCATCCACCAGAACACAACCATCACGCATTTTTTTTCCAGAGATTTTGATTTTGAAATCTAGGTTGTTTTTTTTTTTTTTCCAGCTCAACATTGAGATTTGGGGGTTTTTATTTTTGTTACCGGAGATGGAGATGGAGATGGAGAAGTTGCTGGTGTTGATTGTTACCGATAAGAAATAAGGGGTTTTGTGTAATTTGAATCAGTGATGGGGTTAATTAGAATTTGTTTCAGATCTGGATTTGATGAGCTGCTACTGTTGACTGTTGCGGATGAGAGAAAGGGGAGTTAAAAGAGAGATTGAGAGAAGATGATCAAGAAGAGGGATTCAGAGAAGAGCAGCGGTGGTGATGGAGCGCCGACGGTCATCTGTGGAGGAGAGGAGAGGTGTTCTTCAGGAGGAGAGGAAGAGCAGAGGAGAGGAAGAAAGAGAAAAACAGATAGGAATTAGGTTCGAGTGGTTGAGGGAGGGTTTGGTGATACAACCAAGAATGAATGAGTAAAAAAATGCTCAAAAAAAATAAATAGAATGAGTGAATCCGATTAAGAAAATGATGGACAGACCACGTTTCATTTCATCCACTCATACGGATTAAGAAAAGATCTTGACGGTTGAGATTGTATTTGGGATGCTCATACAGATTGAGAAGCATATATGTTTCACTTTGTGCTAATACGAACTCATGTATTCGGTTTTATTATCAATCTTCGACACGAAAAAAAATCCAAAAAATATATTAATAAATTTTGGACATTTTTATCGACATTCTGATATACAAAAATTCAAAAAATGTATAAGAATGAAGCTGAAAAATAAGAAATGAATTCGATAATTGGTGTGTTTCTTTGTGCTTTTGTACTTTTTCTTTGTGCTTCCGGTTTGAATTTCGACTAGTCACATAGGTCACAAAGTAATTTCGACTAGTCATACAGGTCATGAAGTAGCTTTAGTTCACACTCGTGGACTCAAGAAGCATAAAAACTATGAACCAAGAAGCTCCGGGAGGATTTTGTCTTCAAACTTAGCAGAATACATCGTCGAAATCGATATATATATATGAAACTTAGGTGTTGACTCGAACTTCAAATGTTGTATAACGGTATACAAACTATGAACCAAGAAGCTTCGGGAGGGTTCAGACTTCAAACATAGCATGATACATCATCGAAATCAATAATATGAATCTCAGTGTCGATTCGAACTTCAAATGTGGTATAACGACATACAAACTATAAACAATGAAGTTCCGGATGGGTTTTGACTTCAAACTTAACAGGATACATCATCGAAATCGATAAATATGAAGCTCAGTGTCGATTCGAACTTCAAATATGGTATAACGACAAACAAACTATGAACCATGAAGCTCTGGGTGGGTTCTGACTTCAAACTTAGCAGGATACATCATCGAAATCGATAAATATGAAGCTTAGTGTCGATTTGAACTTCAAATGTGGTATAATGACAAACAAACTATGAACCATGAAGCTCTGGGTGGGTTCTGACTTCAAACTTAGCTGGATACATCATCGAAATCGATAAATATGAAGCTTAGTGTCGATTCGAACTTCAAATTTGGTATAATGGCATACAAACTATGAACCACGAATCTCCGGGAGGTATCTGACTTTAATCTTAGTAGGATACATCATCGAAATCGATAAATATGAAGCTTAGTGTCGATTCGAACTTCAAATATGGTATAACGACATACAAACTATGAACCACGAAGCTCCGAGTGGGTTCTAACTTCAAACTTAGCAGGATACATCATTGAAATCAATAAATATGAAGCTCAGTGTCGATTGGAACTTCAAATATGGTATAACGACAAACAAACTATGAACCAAGAAGATCTGGGTGGGTTCTGACTTCAAACTTAGCTGGACACATCATCGAAATCGATAAATATAAAGCTTAACGTCGATTCGAACTTCAAATGTTGTATAATAGCAAACAAACTATGAACCACGAAGCTTCGGGAGGGTTCTGACTTCAAACTTAGCAGGATACATCATCGAAATCGATAAATACGAAGCTTAGTGTTGATCCGAACTTTAAATGTGGTATAACGGCATATAAACTATGAACTTTAAAAGTGGCTCCGAGCTTGAAACCTAGACGGGAGTGGACTAATTTAAGTCGGAAACTTCGTAAGAACGATGAATCCGACCATTTACAAATAAGATTCCATTGGAATATTCTCTGAAACCTTAAACAAACCCTTTTCTGGCGACTCTGAGAAAGTGGCTCCGAGCTCGAAACCTGGCCGCGAATGGACTACTATAACTCGGAAACTTTGTAAGAACGATGAATCCACCCATCTACATGTAAGATTTCATTGTAATATTCCCCGTAACCTTAAACACACCCCTTTTTGTCAACTTCCATACTGAACCTGGCTTCGAGCTCAAAACCTGGCCGCGAGTGGACTACTATAACTCAGAAAATTCGTAAAAACGATGAATCCACACATTTATAGGTAAGATTCCATAGGAATATTCCTCGAAACCTTAAACAAAACCCTTTTCGCCAACTTCGGTACTGAACCTGGATCTAAGATCGAAACCTGGCCGGGAGTGAACTATTATAAGTCGGAAACATCGTAAGAACGATGAATCCGCCCATATATAAGTAAGATTCCATCGGAATATTCCCCAAAACCTTAAACACACCCCTTTTCATCAACTTCGATACTAAACCTGGCTACGAGCTCAAAACCTGGCCGCGAGTGGAATACTATAAGTCGGAAACTTCGTGAGAACGATGAATCAATCCAATTACAGGTAAGATTCCTTCGGAATATTCCCTGAAACCTTAAACAAACCCTATCCTGGCATATTGTATGCATACCCTGGCTGCGAGGTCGAAACCTGGCTGTGAATGGACCACTATAAGCCGAAAACTTGGTAAGAACGATGACTACATCCATTTACAGGTAAGATTCCTTCAAAATATTCCCCGAAACTTTAAACAAACCCTATTTTGGCATATTGTATGCATACCCTGGCTTCGAGGTCGAAACCTGGCTGGGAGTGTACTACTATAAGTCGGAAATTTGGTAAGAACGATGAATTCATCCATTTACAGGTAAGATTCCTTCGGAATATTCCCCGAAAATTTAAACAAACCCTATTCTGGCATATTGTATGCATACCCTGGTTCCGAGGTCCAAACTTGGCCGTGAATGGACCACTATAAGCTGAAAAATTGGTAAGAACGATGAATCCATCCATTTACAGGTAATATTCCTTCCGAATATTCCCCGAAACTTTAAACAAACCCTATTTTGGCATATTGTATGCATAACCTGGCTCCGAGATTGAAACCTGGCCCTGAGTGGACCATTATATGCCGGAAACTTGGTAAGAACGATGAATCCATCCATTTACTGGTAAGATTCCTTCGGAATATTCCTCGAAATTTTAAACAAACCCTATTCTGGCATATCGTATGCATAACCTGGCTTTAATGTGGTTCAAGGGAATACGAACCATGAACCCTCAATGTCCGAAGTGGTTCTCACTCCAAATTTAGCAGGATATATCATAGAAACTCGTAAAGATGAACCTAACGGTGTCAATGGATGTCCGAAAACTTCGGTATTCGTTCGAATTCGCATTCGAAAAATCAAATATTATTCGAAAGTAGTTTTCGGATTCGGATATCCGTATTTTTTATCCGAAAATGTAACTAATCGGATACGGATTCGGATATGGAGGTATTCGCATCCGAAATATCCATATACGAAATTGATGTATGAATATATATATTTTTTAAACTTAGAAAAGTGTAGATCGTATCTATTTTTTTTTCCTTTATATTTCGGCATTTTGTTAAATTTTATTAAAAAACATAGATAATTCTTCTAATTCTAATTAATTTTTATTATGTAAACATTGATCTTGTGCAAAAATAAAAATATTTTATTATTATTTTTTCCTATGATTTCGGATCGGATAATTATCCGATATCCGGATAGAAATTCGGATACGAATTCGAAGTAAAAATTACTATATCCGTTCGGATTTCGAATCGAATTCGGATTGTATATGGTATTTTCGGATTCGGATGCGGATAGTGCCATATCCGCATCCGTATGCATCCATTTACACCCTTAGATGAACCATTTACATGTAAGATTCCATCGTAATATTCTCTAAAACCTAAAACAAACCGTCTTTTGGATATTTCTACCCAATCTCGAAACGCCTAAATTTCTAGAATTTAGTGGGGGGTGTTAGAGAAAATAGTTTTTAGCAGAAGTGAGAAAAATTTGCAGAACCGGAGACCAAAATAATTTTTAGCAGAAGTGAGAATTTTTTTGCAAAAGTGTTTATACCTCTACGACAACTCTTATAAAGGTTATGAATAGTGATGACATTTTTTTTTAGCAGAAGTGAGAATTTTTTTTAGCAGAAGTGAATAAAATTTAGCAGAAGTGAGAAAATTTAGCAGAAGTGTTTATACCTCTACGACAACTCTTTTAAAAGCTGTCAATAGTGATGACAATTTTTTTTAGCAGAAGTGAGAAAAATTTAGCAGAAGTAAGAAATTTTTTGCAGAAGTGAATAAAATTTAGCAGAAGTGAGAAAATTTAGCAAAAGTGGGTTTTTTTTTGCAGAAGTGAATAAAATTTAGCATAAGTGAGAAAAATTTAGCAGAAGTGTTTATACCTCTACGACAACTCTTATAAAGGTTGTGAATAGTGATGAAAAAAAGAAGAAGAAGCACAAAACGACCAATATTGTGAATCCGGAAGGATGGTTGATGACTTGTACTATCACATAGTAGACTTCGATACTGAACTTGGCTCGGAAATTTTTTTCGTAAAATTTTGCAGAAGTGAATTTTTTTTTTGCAGAAGTTAAAAAATTTAACCATCCGTTACAAAAATTTAACAGAAGTGCATTGTCATTGTAAAATGTCTGTGATTGTTTACATAGAAGGATTCGCGCTGTTTGCGGATCAGGTGACTAAGCCTTATTTTTGAACATCATATTTTGTTATTACAACTCTTATAAAGGTCGTCAAAGGTTGACATGAAGTTAGTATAAAAAAAAACCCCACAAACCTTATAGAATTGTGATAGTGTAGGCATGGTTGATGGTGTGGACTTGCACGTAGGAGGCTCAGGATCAAATCCCCGCAACCTCATTTTTAAACATCCTATATTTTTACTTTTAACAACTCTTATAAAGGTTGTTATACATTTTCATTAAAAAAAGCACAAAAAAACGGAATCTGTGAATTGTAAGGATGGTTTATGGGTTAGACTAACGCATAGTAGGTTCATGTTCGAGTCCCTTCAACACTATTTTTTTAATCATATTTTGTTTATCTTCAACAACTCTTATAAAAGTTGTTATACATTTTCATAAAAAATAACACAAAAACCCCAAACTTGTGAAGTGTAAGGATGGTTGTCGTCACAACTTTTTTGCTTAAAGAGTTGTCGTTTGTTTTCTTGTCGCAACCCTTTGGTCCTAGGGGTTAGTAGTGATGCCATATTACAACTCTTCCTTTGAAAAAAGTTGTAAAACATGGGACGTTCTACGACTTTTAGGAAAGAGTTGTAAAAACTCCAGTTGTAGATGTATATTTTTCCTGTAGTGGTAGGACAATACAACAACTAATGCCTTATCAAGACTACATCACTCATCTTCTGAATGCTTGTCTCTCTCATTAGTCAAACTTCATTGGACTCAAGACATCCTTAGTAGTTATGCCACTAACACCATTGTCCAGCAAACTCTCAGTTGCTTGTTTCTCTTTCTCACAAGTCATTCTCTCTGCAAGGTAGTATACTCGGGTACAAATCCAGACTTTACATTGGCTACAATATTTTAAATGCCATTTTGCAATCTGTGCATGCTATTGCTGTTGGGGGCCACTATGGCATGCTAGGTACTTACTCTAAAGTTAAATCTTATTTTTATTGGGCTAAAATGAAGAAAGACATTTTCCATTTTGTGGCCACTTGTGATGTTTGTCAGTGCAATAAAGGTGAACATTCTGCTCCAGCTGGCCTTCTACAGCCTTTACCAATTCCTGACACTGCATGACAACATATTTCCATGGATTTATTTTAAGGATTGCCATTCTCTAACAGGAAATCTTTCATCTTGGTGGTTGTGGATAGACTCACCAAATGCAGTCATTTCGTTTCCCTAAGCCATCCTTTTACAGCCATATCTGTAGCTAAGGAATTTCTTCATCACATTTTTAAATTGCATGGACTTCCTTCTTCAATAGTTTCTGACAGAGATAAGATTTTTATCAGTCACCTTTGCAAAGAATTATTCAAGTCCTTGGGTACTACATTAAACCTCAGCACAACATATCACCCTCAGACTGATGGCCAAACTGAGAGGACTAATGCCTGCTTGGAGGAATACTTAAGATGCATGACAGGTACAACTCCAAAGTTATGGGCTATCTGGCTATCTCTGGATGAATGGTGGTTCAACACCAATTATCATACCTGTCTTAAAATGACACCATTTCAGGCCATTTCAGGCCATATACGGTTACACACCTCCACACATGGCTTTCCCTATCAAGTCAACTACATCTGTTGCTTCTGTCCAAGAGTATTCGCAGGAGAGAGATCATATGCTACAGTTGCTCAAGGAGGACTTAACTAAGGATCAAGACAGGATGAAATACTTTGCAGCTAAGTTAAGGTGTGACATGACTTTTCATATGGGTGACATGATATTTCTTAAACTCCAACTACATAGACAATCATCTGTGGCTCTTAGAAAGAATTTTAAATTATCATCCAAATATTATGGCCCCTTTGAAGTTCTCCGGAGAGTAGGTGTTGTTGCTTACAAGTTAAAGCTTCTCGTTGGGCCAAGAATACACCCTGTTTTTCATGTGTCTCATCTTAAAAATAAGATTGGTCAGCAACTGGTGACTACCCCTTCACTGCCTTTAGTAGATACTTCTGGATCATTCATTGTTGCACCTGTTGCTGTGTTGGCTACTCGAGATACTCTTCGTGCTGACTTGATTGTCCCACAAGTGCAAATTCAATGGACAAATTCTCAGCCAGAAGATGCCACTTGGGAGGACAAGGCTCATATCCAAGCTCGATTCCCATACTTCATATTTGAGGACAAGGATGTTTAAAAAGAGAGGGTATTGTTATATGCCCACGAGCCCTTATGGTCCATTGTTGTGCCTGTGAGACTGTGGTTCACTGCTAGTCGCATGGGTAATGTTTCATGTCATGTTTTGTCTTTAATTAAGTTAGTTTAGGGTTTTTGGTCTTAATTAGTTTTTAAAGATTAGGGTTAATGTAATCCAATGGCCAGTTATGGCCAGATGGAATTGTTAGTGAAAGTCGAGTCTGTATTTAAGACAATGATTTCATACCGAATCTGTTAAGAAGAGATTAAGCATTTACTAGGCTCATCCATTTGGTGAGTAGGCTATTGTTATGAGATTAATCAGAATTTGTTGTTGATTCATAACACTTTTGTACTGATGGTAGGGTATAAGGCTGAGTCTAGTGGAGGAGGTAAGGTGTGACTTGTATAGTGCCGCCACGTCACGTAGGAGGGAGGTCTTAGTCTAGTGGTGAGGGAGGTAATTAGGATATGGCGAGGATTGTTTCCTCGCCCAAAATACACTATATTCCTTTTTAAAGAGTTTTACCATTTTTAAATATCTTTATTACTCTCTCTGTTTCAAAAAGACCGTCCTTTATTCCATTTCCGTCAGTTTCAAAATTGTGTCCATCTTCTGTTTATAGGCGTATTTTTTCAATGAACTCTCTATTATATCCTTTAATTTTTTGTATTCATAAATGCATATTAATGGGGCCTCATCTAAAATATTAAAGAAATTTGTACAATTAAGGAAACAAATAAATCCTTCATTCCTTTTAAAAGACAATATATTTGGCTCCAAGAATTAAATTCCCTAAAGAGTTTATACTCCATAAATTCGATATCTTTTAATTTTCCTTCTTTATTTCCTATTTACAATTCTCTTAACAATTTTAGGCACTTTTTAATATTTGCATTTTTATTAACATAAAATGGGTAAATAATTAAGGATAGTCAAGTAAAGTATTATGGTCTCCTTAATATTTTGACAAAGTCATCTTTTTAAAACAGAGGGAGTATAAATTTTAATATTTTTAAATATATAAAATGGGTCCACTTTTAGATTTTGTTTATTATAAAAGTGAAAAAAATAAGGGAGCGAGGATTTTTTCTCTTTTTTCTGGCGAGGATTCTTTCCTCGCCTATATTTAAATCTCCGCTCACCGTACCTGCTTTCAAGCACAGAGAACGGAAGGTCCTCCAACAGATTAACATTTCGCGTAGGAGGAATTTGAACGCTAAATATCTAGGATATTTGTAACCCAAGTATTAGGAAAAGAAAGCATGAAAACAAACACGTTTACTGCTGCATCGACAAGGCAAGTAAGCAAAAGAAAACAACAAAGAGATCGCATTCATTCTATATTTAGGGTCCTACGTACTGTAATGCATGGCGCCATGATTAATGAAACCATTATCTTGTTGTCTTGTGGTTGTGGACATATATTTCTTATTCCTATCTCTTTCTAAATTTTTGTTAAAAGCTAAAACGTAGCATCTTCTTTCAAACTTTTGACTCAAATCATCACTCCTAATCTAAGGTACTTATTGCATCCTAACAGTAGCTGTAGCTACAAAAAATATCTCATAACTTGAACGCGCAAAACTCCGAGTAGAGAACTATTAGCACAGTGCAATATATGACCGTCTCTGTAGAATCCAAATGATCCATAATGGAGCTACTGTCCTAAAAAGGCAAAGTGTTATTTAGAGGACTAGTATAGTAACTTAAAAACATGTACGGTCTGAATTCTGAAGGGGAGCTTTAATTGGTAGAATAGGACTCTGTACGCGTCTGTCGGTCTTAATGTCCTATACTAGCAGTACCATTTATGTTTTTGACAACATTGAGATGAATCCAAATTAACAAGTTGCTAATAATCGTGCACAGTGCTGCATGTGAATGGGTTTTTTTTGCGTCAAAATGTACGTAGTAGTTTGCATTGGTTATGGGTGCGTTGCATCCTGTGCTGAAATGCCAAGGGACCATCAACCCCATTGTTTCTTCCGATTTCAATCCGTCTTGTTTTATTGTACCGGCTAAGTAATAACATGTGCCTCGCATCAGGTTAATTTTCTTTCGTTGAGCTTTTCGTGAGTCTTGTAAATCATCATGTAACAGGACTGTTGGGTTTGCTAACGTGTTACTTGAATCTGGTGGTTAATCAAGGCGTGCTGCTGTTTCTAGCAGCCGGGACTGATGAGCTTGCCAAGGTCAAACATTACCACTTGGCTACGGCCTATAGGTCTACCCAATAATTTAGTTTTGTATTTAGTTCATAGATCAAAGATACTTCTTGTTTCGTCTCATTACAAACCTTTGTTGATATCTAATTTCGAATCATCGCAGGTTTTCTACCAAAGATTTTGTGGATCTTTTTCATGGAAAGGGTACAAACGTAGTGTCATAGCCCTTAGCACCCGCAGATACCAAGTTACTGTCACTTCACACCTTCACGGTCTTAGACATGCTTCATTGTAGTTGCTCTTTGAGTAGCCGAAGGGTCAGAATGTATGAAATGAGAAAATAGAAGAACTCTGTTTCTGAGAACAATCCATTAAACAGTCCAAAATCTGGTACCTAGAGCCTAAAACAAATGAGGCCTGGCTATTTCTGATCATTCAACATGGTGTATGTCTAAGACTCTAGGGAAGCTATGGCCTACGCCCACCTGACCAAATCGCAGGTCCGGCATTGGCTTTATTCCTTATTCCAAATACTCTGGTAGGGGACATCTTTTGTACAGATGGTATGGCTTCTTTACCAAACCGGGTGCCGCCAACAAGATCTAGACTCGCATCCTAAGACCATAAGCAATATGTAGGGTGCTTGATGCATGGCGTTCTGTGTGCGTGGTAAGCCCTCCTCCTCCTAAGGTCCTCCTCCAACAGATCAACAATACGGTCAAGAGGAGTATAAAAGTAAAAAGAAATAAATGATAGTTTAAACACTTAACATCTAGGATGTTTAATCCAAGTTTTAGGAAAAGAGGGCAAGAAGACAAACGAGGGCTGGCCATTTCTGATCTTTAAACATGTTGTGTGTTTAGGACTCCGGGACACGTATGGCCTACGCCCACCCATTGGCGGAGCCAGACTTTCAAAATGAGGGGACTAAAAAAACCTGGCTTGATTGGGGTATACCCAGATTTAAATGGACATAGTGCCCTTACTAAGGGGAGGCCAAAACAGGGTGAAGTTACTTTAGTACCCCTGCACTAATTAACCTAAAAACTAAACCCTAAACTTAAAAACTAAAAACCGTTTAATCTTCTTCTAATCTATCTTCTCTAATCCCTTTGCTCTTCTCCTTCCTTCATCTTATTCCATCAACCTAAAATCAACCAAAAATTTCAATTTCAATTTTCTACAAAAAATGGTTGATTCTAAACGATCAAGTAGCAATAGAGATTCAACTAGGTAAGATCAAAAGATCCAAATAAGAGGGAAAAGGTAAGGGAAAAGTTGGAATGAGTAAACCCGAGAATGCAATCCCTGAGAATGTTGAGAAGTACCCTCCACCGGCGAAAAGAAGACTGTAAGTGATTTCTAAACTCAAACCCATTATTGTTTTGTATGTTTTGATTGTTATATTAGATTAGAAATCAAAAATGATGATTTTCAGGGTCTTTAGTCGGCAGGGTTTTTTGGAAAATAGGATGCCGGCCTTAGGATGTAAGCATTAGTCGGCAGGGTCGTAACATGAATATCATGTCGGCTTTTCATAACATCCATGGCGACTGTGAAACATTAACCAGGGATGGCATGGTAATCAATAACCAACCCTGCCGACTTTCCTCTAGTCGGCATATTCTTAAAATTGTACCGTTCCGACTTTATGTCACAGAAACCTGATTTGCCTGAGTTAACAGTCGGCATCTTTCTTGAATAGGACCATACCAACTGTGTGTTAGTCGGCGTGGTAGATGATTACAACCATGCCGATTAACTATTAGTCGGCAATGTTTAGATTCTCGACCTTGCCGACCATCTGACCAGAACCATGTTTCAATGTGTATAATTTTCATATCTTTTATTTGTGTATTGTTTAGGTTCCTAGAGGAAAAAATAGAAGATATACCTTGTCTTGTTAACAATGCAGAAGAGCTATTAGAATTTATTGACAAGATTTATCCCAATTTAGAAGATCCTAAAGATGAAACTGAAGAGAATTGCCCTGTAAGAAAGTTACTTCTGATGGGTAAGAAAGATCCTGAAGAATTCCTAAGGTTTATGAACAGTCCTAGCAATCCCCTCAACTATGAAGAATGCACATCATCAGAGGAGGAAGAAGAAGAGCTTGATCCAAGAACTTTTTCAAGGCATCTGACTTTTCTGGAGTGAACCCCTATTACAATGAGGCTGGTGACTACATAGGTCCAGTGAAGGGAAAAGCAAAAGCTGATGCTGGTGAAAAAGCTAGTGATGTGGAGGAAGATAACAACAATGAGAAGGATCCATGAAATTCTTAAACTTTATTATGTTTCATTTGGTGTAGAAACTTTATTACGTTTCACTAGAACGCACATCTTCTCTTTTGCTTTCTCAATAACCCACTTGACCGCGTCGTCTTTTTCCTTCCATTCAAAATCATTAGCATAATGTGCGGAAGTATTAGGACCCCTAACACTGTGAGCTTGAGGCTGATCCGTCATCGGTACCAATGCAATCTACAAAACATCACAAGTTAGTTGATATGTACTATAATAGTCGGCAGGGTCGATATATAAAACAACGCCGACTAAATAACAACCGGCATGGTAGAAAAATAAAACAGTGCCGACCAAACTATAGTCGGCAGGGTCGACGTATCCACTACAATGCCGGCTTAAACATTTTCAAATCACGTCTCCTGTGTTGCAAAAATCTTGTAGTCGGCAGGGTTCAAATTTTCGACCTTGCTGACTAAACACAGCTTATGAAAAGTCGGGGCATTTGGTAATATATACCATGCCGACGCTTACAGTCGGCAGGGTCGATAATCGTCGACCTTGCCGATATTGGGCAGCAAAAGTGAAAAAAGAAGAAGCAAAATCGATCATTTGCATGGAAAAATCACAATCTTCAATTGGGCAGCAAAAGTGAAAAAAGAAGAAGCAAAAGCGATCATTTGCATGGAAAAATCACAATCTTCACCACGTAAGTTGTCTACCTGATTACATGCAGCTCCATTCTCTTCTTCTGGGTCATTGGATTCTACGTTTGGCTCAAGACATTCATCACTTCCATACCCATCTTGAGTTTGGGGAAAATAAAAGTGAGGATCATGCATATAATGCATTTGATCATGATTTGGTAGATCATCATACAAGTACTCATCTGTAGGAGGAAAGTTAGAAGACTCCCTCACTTCAAAATCTGGATTAGAATCACCCATCTCACTCATATCACAAATTTCTCAAAAACCCTAACTTTTCCTCCCCAAAACTTCCTCTACTACTTCATTCTCTTTCTTACTCTCAATTATTTCCAAATCCACTCATATAAATCAACTACTAATCAAACTAATCAAACTAATCTAATCATTTCAATTAAATTAGTGTTAATAATTGCAGGGGTAATTTAGCCATTTAGAAAAAACATGGTTAAGGGGTGGCTTCTTTTACTTCAAAATGACCTAACTTTTGTCTCATTAGGTATACCCCAATTAATCTGGGTATACCCCAATCAAGCCAGGTAAAAAAACATTATACATGCATTAGCGGACTAAAGTTACAAATTAGGTGGACTAAATGTAAAAGGTATTGTAAAATCAAGGTTTTTTTTTTATGGTTTTTGTGATTTTAGGGGGAGCATGGGTTAGTCAACCCTTGGCTCCGCCCCTGCGCCTACCTGACCAGATTGCAGGTCCGGCGTTGGTGTTACTCTTCCTTTCCAAAAACTCTGGTCGGGGACATCATTTGTAGCCAATGGCTTTACGCTTCATTTCTAAATTATATATTTTGTACTGATCTGATAGTATAAGCCAATGGCTTCTTTACCAAACTAGTTGCCCCAAACAAGACCCGAAAGCCTAAAGCCATGAGCAGCGGTATGGTAGCGTGCTTGATGAGCTGCTTTGCGCGCATGAGGAATATAAAATTAAAAAGAAAAACGATTGTTTAAACACTAAATATCCCAGATATCGGCGATTCTAGACGAACCGCACAGACCTCACATAAAAATTCGGAATTTATGGCCCTTCGGGAGTTTGGTAGGGGCCACATGCATTGTGTCGGTTTTTTGTGTGATTTTTAACTCGGTGCGTGGAGACTTTTTGCTTGGATATTTATAACCCAAGTTTTAGGAAAAGAAAGCAAGAAGACTAATATGTTTATTGCTGCATTGACAAGGCAAGTAAGCAAAAGCAAACAACAAAGAGATCGCATTCATTCTATATTTAGGGTCCTACGTACTGTAATGTATGGCGCCATGATTAATTAAACCATTATCTTGTTGTCTTGTGGACATATATTTCTTCTTCTCATCTCTTTCTCCATTTTGTTAACGTTATAAATTGTGCTTGTGGGGTGGGAATGGAACTATTCTCTGCTTGCCTTGAATACCCAACCAACCCCATCCTAAAAGAGCCCTTGAAGCTTAAAAGCTAAAACTTATCATCTTCTTTAGAACTTTTGACTCAAATCATCATCCCTCCCTAATTAAGGTACTTATTGCATTCTAGCAGTAGCTAAAGCTGCAAAATCTCACAAACTGAAAGGATAAGAAGAAGCTTTATTCAGCAAAACTCCAGATAGATAACTATTAACACAGTGCATTAGTGCAACAGATGACCATCTCTGTAGAATCCAGATATCCCATTACGGAGTCATGTACTGTTCTAAAAACGCAACGTGGTTAGTTAGGGACTAGTAACTTATAAACATGTACGTACGTTCTGAATCCTGAAAGCAGCTTTAATTGGTGGAATAGGACTCTTTATAATCAACACAACAGGGTACGCATGTCCTATATATATATTAGCAGTGCCATTTATAGGATTGTCTTTTGACTATATTGAGATGAATCCTATCCGAAAGAACAAGTTGCTAAGAACAGTGTTGCATGTGAATGGGTTCGCGTCAGAAAAATGAATGCAGTAGCTTGAATTGGTTACTGGCCATAACCATGTGCCAAAATGTCAAGGGACCATCAACTCTCCATTGTCTCTTGCGGTTTCAAACCGTCCTGTTTTATCGTACAGACCAAGTAGTAACATGTGCCTCGTATCAGGCTAGTTCTCTTTAATTGAGTTTTTCGTGAGTTCTATATGTAAATCATCATGTAACAAGACTGTCGGGTTTTCTAACGTGTTACTTGATACACAGTACGCACGATGCGATAAAATGGAAAAAGCGATATATCGATATTACTTTTTCCATAAAAATAACAAGTTGCATGTCCTAAATTTTGCTACCAACCAATATTTTTCTTCCGTCGTGTCAGATATATTTTATCACCCGAAATTATTCTTTCGGTTCTGTTTTTCCTTTTTCCTCTATGATAGCTTATGAATTTGGAACGGATACCGGTGAAGTTGCCCAGGTGAAACATTACAACTTGGCAACAGCCTATAGGTGGTCTACAAAATAATTTGGTTTTGTATTTTCTTCATACTACCTCAAAGATACTTCTTGCTTCGTCTCATTACAAACCTTTGTTGATATCTAATTTTAAATCATCGTATGTTTTCTACCCAAGATTTTGTGCATCTTTTTCATGGCATTGGCAGGGATACAAACACATATACTCCTTATTCGATGCTGACAGCATCGCAGATCCGCAGTTACTGTCATTTCACACCTTCACGGTCTCTGACGTGCTTCATTGTAGTTATCTTTGGATTAGCTGAAGGGTCGGAATGTATGAATAGAGAGAATAGATGAACCCTGCTTCTGAGAACAAATCCAATAAACAGTCCAAAATCTGGTGCCTATTGCCTAAGACAAACTAGGGCTGGCCATTTCTGATCTATAAACATGTTGTATGTCTAGGATTCTAGGGCAGGTATGACCTATGCCCACCTATGCTCACATGATCGAATTGCAGATCAGGCGTTGGCTTTACTCTTCATTTTCCAAATACTCGGTTGGGGACATCTTTTGTACTGATGGTATATAAGCCAATGGCTTCTTTATACCAAACCTGGTGCCGCCAACAGCAATATGTAGCTAGGGTGCTTGATGCATGGCACTATGTTGTGCTTGTAAGCCCTCCTCCCCTTAAGATGCTCCTCCAACATATTAACAATACACGCAAGAGGACTATAATAGTAGAAAGAAATACGATAGTTTAAACACCGACATCTAGGATGTTTAATTCAAGTTTTAGGAAAAGAAAGCAAGAAGACAAACGAGGGCTGGCCGTTTCTGATCTTCAAACATGTTGTGTGTTTAGGACTCCACGACAGGTATGGCCTATGCCCACCTACGCCCACCTGAGGTATAAGCCATTGGCTTTACTCTTCATTTCCAAATTCTCTGGTTGGTGACATCTTTTGTACTGATGGTATAAGCCAATGGCTTCTTTACCAAACCACGGATGCCGCCAACAAGATCTGGGCACATATCCTGAGGGTCTGAGGCCATGAGCCGTATGTAGGGTGCTTGATGCGTGGCGTGGTAAGCCCTTCTTCCCTGAAGGTCCTCATAACATTACACGCGCGCGAGGAATATAAAATCAAAAAGAAAAATGAACACTAAATATCTAGGATATTTATAACACAAGTTTAAGGAAAAGAAAGCAAGAAAACAAATATGTTTATTGCTGCATTGACAAGGCAAGTAAGCAAAAGCAAACAACAAAGAGATCGCATTCATTCTATATTTTAGGGTCCTACGTACTGTAATGCATGGCGCCATAATTAATTAAACCATTATTTTGTTGTCCTGTGGACATATATTTCTTCTTCCCATCTCTTTCTCCATTTTGTTAACGTTATAAATGGTGCTTGTGGGGTGGAAGTGGAACTATTCTCTGCTTGAATACCCAACCAAAAACCCCATTCTAAAAAAAAAACCTTATATATAACTTAAAAGCTAAAACTTATCATCTTCTTTAAAACTTTTGACTCGAATCATCATCCCTCCCTAATCTAAGGTACTTATTGCATCCTAACAGTAGCTGTAGCTACAAAAAATATCTCAAAAAAACGAAGGATAAGAAGAAGCTTTATTCAGCAAAACTCCAGATAGATAACTATTAATACAGTGCGGCAAAATGTAATAACCATCCATTGGGCTAACTCTGGCTCTAGACCCCTAAAATTAAAAAAATCATAGAAAAACCCTTATGTTTATCATATTTTCTGTGTTTAGTACACATAGTTTTCATATTTAGCCCACCAATGTTTGATAAAAAAATTTTGGTCCCCTCATTTTTAATGTTACGTTCTGAATCCTGAAGGCAGCTTTAATTGGCGGAATAGGACTCTTTATAATCAACACAACAGGGTACGTATATGTCCTATATATATATATATACGAGCAGTCCCATTTATAGGATTGTCTTTTTGACTATATTGAGATGAATCCTATCCAAATGAACAAGTTGCTAAGAACCGTGCGCAGTGTTGCATGTGAATGGTTTTGCGTCAGAAATATGTACGCAGGTTACTGGCCGTAATCGTGCCAAAGGGACCATCGACCCCGTTGTTTCTCTTGTTTTATTGTACAGACCAAGTAATAACATGTGCCTCGTATCAGGCTAGTTTTCTTTAATTAAGTTTTTCGTGAGTCTTGTAAATCATCATGTAACAAGACTGTCGGGTTTTCTAACGTATTACTTGATTACACAGTACACACAGTGCAATATAATGGAGAATCTCATTGATCAAATCTGACCCTAAATCAAATATTGTAACCCGTGATGCAAAATTTGTTACTGTAAGGATTGGAGCAGGTCGTTTCTGGATTTAAAAATTAAAAGAGGAATTAGGAGAAGAAATGAAGATAAGAGTTGATATTACTTTTTTTCATAAAAACCACAAGAATATAGCTAGTTCAAGTTGCATGTCCATGAAAAGCAACGGAACTACTAACTACTTACGTAACCCGATTCCTCGAAGGCTCGAAAATATTAGCTGCTTTAAGAGGTTCATGACAGTTATGTGGCCTAAACTTGTCTCATGGCCTAAACTTTGCCTACCAAACATTAATTTTCTCACGTCCTGTCAGATATATTTTGTCACCCAAAATTTGTTCCATAGCTCAAAAGCTAATGCGGCAATACAATTTATACCGTGAAAACATCTGCATCGTGATCCAAAAATTGTCACGGTGACACACTATGTGAAGAATAAGGAAGTTTTTTGATAAGAAACGATTGGTTTCTTAACCAACGGCCAGCAGCTCAAGCTCAAAAGGTCATGATTCAAAGAAATCAATAAATCAAAGGATGACAATTTGCTTAATAATTCTCTTGTTATCATTAATCAACTGATGAGGCCTATTTATAGGCTACATTACTTGGAAAATAAGAAAACAATACTACTCCTAAAATACTATTCCAAACAAATATAAACTCTAAATAAAATAATTAAATACTTAAAATATAATAAAATACCTAAATAAATATATATCTCTAATAATAAATAATTTATGCCTATCCAATGCCTTGTGTCTCCATTGGACTTGTGTGCTCGCTGCGCCTTTCATTTGCTAGCCAGGGTGGCTTCCATAATCTTGAGAGACTTGACCCGTATAAAAGATCATATATGCCAAATATGCTTGAGTGACGCATCGGGTAACACCGTTGACATGTTCCATAAAACGTGGTCTTATCATTTTTCCATTAGATATACCTTTCAGTGGTAAAACTATAGGATGGAAAGTTGATGTCTATGTAATACAATAGTAAAGTCACTGAGTGTTGAACTGTTGATATTAGTGATGTAAGTCTAAGTTAGAAACTTGTCGGCACCAACTTTTATGGATTAAAAAATAAAATAAAAAATAAAGATCGTATGTATACACCCATGAAAAAAAATGTTCTTGGACTTTTAAGATTGATCTTTAGCTAGGAGAAGCTGGGTTGGAGTTCCGCCCCTGACATCTTTATCACCTGAATTAGAAATTTATCACCAACTTCTCACTTCACATGGACGGAATAGAAAACAAATGTATTAAAGACTTTGGAAGATTTGCCTAAATAAACAAAGGATTTTGGAAGATTGAGATTTTTGTAGCAGTGCCGTAGTGGCATGATAATTATGATCAAAATGGTATCCACCATCCAATAAGAATCTCAAAAATTAGAATAGAATACATGGCATGCAACAATAATGTGATTAAGCTTTGACTAATTCATGATTACTAGAGTCTAGTGATGATTTCAAATTGAATAAACTAGTATTTGTTAAATCACCACGCTCTAATCATTAATTAAACCCCATCTTTGCATTATTATTATCATGCCATTTTCACAATAAATAAGTTTATCACTAAAGACAGCTCCTATTTGAATAAATTAATACAAAACCAATAGTCTCACTTGTCTGGACCTGTTCTTCCTTAAGTATATCATCCAAGAGGAGGATCCATGGACACTCTTACATGGACACTATCATACATGATTTGTTCCATTTTCTCCGTAAAATCCAAGCGACAATGAATTTAAGTCTAATATTTTGATGATGCGTTCCTCTTATAAGACTTTACATTCATTCCAAAAATGAGCATGATTCGAGACGTATAGCACCACCATCAACCCCTTTGAATAACAGTCGTTAAAAGTTAACGGTTGAAATTAAGGTCGGTGGATGGTAAGGTTTGGTATCTCGAATTGTGCTCATTTTTGGTAGGAATGTAGAGTCTTATAAGAGGAACGTATCATCAAAATATTAGACTTAAATTCATTGTCGTTTGGGTTTTGCAGAGAAAATGACGCAAATCATGTATGATAGTGTCCATCTAAGAGTGTCCATAGATCCTCCCTCATCATCCAATTCTAGCTAAAAACAACTTCTAGCTGTCTTTACCTATTATTTTTATTGATTTTATGATTATTATTTTTGTTTTATATTTTTTATTTTTGTTGCTTTTGTGTATCTTCTCGTGATGAATTGAAAGGGGAGGCCACGGCCACCTAATCCTTTTGGCTTCATTTGCTTCAACTCCATGGTTGGTGAGTAGGAAGTGACTTATGGCATATAAACCAAATTAGGAAAGAAACCCCGACCACATTGGAGAATTTGCATTATTATACTTTGATAAACTTGAGCAACAATTTCTATAGTGCTCCTTCCTAACTGGAAAAGATGATTTATTCCGTGCATTGTGAAAATTCATAATTACAAAATAAGATAAGAAATTAAAAAAAAAAAGAAAAATTTATTGCAACCGAGAGCTTAACATATTTGGGTAAAATAGAGTATTCTGAAAATCTACGTCATTCAACCTATTCAAGTCACTAGTAGCTTATAGCATTCTGTAAACTAGAGCATTCTTTTTCTTTCTGCTCGACAATAGAAAAAAATACTCACGTATCATACAAGAAGGAAAACAACACCCCACACAGGTAAACTCGTCGAAAAATTCCACAAGGAACCCCAGGTCTTTGAAACAGTTTAAAGATGTGGCTAGATCTAGACAAGGATTCCAATATCAGAGAATAAAATTTCTCATCAGAGGTGCAGAATTATTGCCAAATTGCGTTTTAGTTTGTCTTTGGCACACAAAACAGGCCCTAAAGTGTCAGTTTGGCACGTTAAAATAAGCACGTTTAGGAACTTGCTCCAACAAACGGTACAAGTTGGAGGACCCAAGGTTCCTTCTTCCACTAAAGGCTGTCAAGGAAGGACTTGTAAGAAGAATCTTAGTACTCGATTCAGAATCTAAAGGCTCAAAAATAGAATACAAGATTAACCCATTTTTATTATCAGTCAAGTGGACCCAAATTCTCTGCTAAACTAAACCCGGCTCCAATTATATATATTCACCTAATAAAATCCCTGTTTTTGTTCTTTTTTTCATTATCTTCTTCTCAAGAGCGGAGAAGAGGTTTTTTATTTTTATTTTTATCTTAATTTTAATTTTTTTATACCTTTTCCAAGGCCGACAGATAGAAGATGTGAATAATGTTGATTAGAAATTAGTAGAAAAAGGAAAGAGAGATTTTGAAGGAATTTGGTGGGCTACTCATCCCTTTTCTGGGCTCACCCACCATAAAAACCAAAAATTTCTACAAAAACAAAACAAAATTCTCTTCTTTTTTGTATAGGAAGAACCCCAAAGATTCTATTTTCTCTGTTTTCTAATTTGACGGAATGGAGGATGGTATTGAGAGTAATAAGTTTAAGACAATTTGTGTCTTCTGTGGAAGTAATCCTGGGAATAGACAAGTTTTCACTGATGCTGCTGTTGACTTGGGTGCTCAAATGGTATATCTTTGCTTATTCTATCTGTTCATCTTGTTCATTGTATTCTCTGATTCTAATATTGAAACCCCTTTTGATTGGGATTGATTTTAGATGATGGGTATTTTCTATTTTTGATTTATCAAACTCTTTTATGTGTGTGGAGTTTATAGCAAATTGAATATAAGATGTTTGAGAAATGAACTTGTGTATGAGTTAGGTTGTCCTACTTTTAACTTAGTTCCTGCAAATTCCTATGTTTTTTGGAATTAAGGATTGAATGTTGGATTTGTTCAATGGCTATGGTTTATGGGTTTTGATTTTTATTCTATGGGTGTGTTGATGTCAGGTTGAGAGGAAGATAAATTTGGTGTATGGTGGTGGAAGTGTTGGATTAATGGGCTCAATATCTAGAAAGGTTTTCGAAGGAGGTTCCAATGTTCTTGGGTAAATTAATCCTGCAATTCTCGACTGTTGATTTGGTTTTCTTGCTATCTATTTCATTAAAGCAAGCTACGGATGTTTTGTATTGTGACATTTTTCTCATAATTTCCAGGGTCATTCCAAGAGCTCTGATGCCTCTTGAGGTATTTGTGCTCTTAAACTGTCTTGCATTTTTCTCTAGCTTTTCCCCCTTTTCTATTAACATTGATTGACTTGTTTTTCTAATAAAAGCGAAAGAATCATTGGTTATAACAAGATTTCTATGATGAAGCCGGAATATGACCAAGTTTTGTAATTTGATTTGTTAGTTGTAGATGTCATGAAAAACAATTGTTTTGATACTTATATTATGTTCTTATTCTCTTAGAGATAGCAGGTTTGTTAGTGAATCTATCCAGTTCAAAGAACTTGTTTCCTAAATTATCCTTGTTGTATAACCGATTTGTGTTTGCAGATATCTGGACCTACTGTAGGTGAAGTAAGAGTAGTTCCGGACATGCATGAACGTAAAGCAGTCATGGCGAAAGAATCAGATGCGTTTATCGCACTTCCTGGTAAGCAATTCTGTCTTGTTTTGTTTCATAAAAGGTATAATAGATGTCTTACCGAGCATGAAGACGAGATTCTTTCCTAATTTCATACAGTTTGATTTGTTTAGGTGGATATGGAACAATGGAAGAGACATTGGAGATGATAACTTGGTACCAATTAGGAATACATACCAAACCGGTAAATTATTCTTGAGAAAATTTTGACTGTTAAGTGAGGGTTTGAGTTATAATAGAATTTTGTTTTTGGCGTAGGTCGGTTTGCTAAATGTTGATGGATATTATGATACTCTTCTCGCGCTGTTTGATAATGGCGTGAAAGAAGGTTTCATCAAACCAGCTGCTAGAGGTATAGTTGTGTCTGCACCAACGGCGAAAGAATTATTGACGAAAATGGAGGTAATATTCTGGGGAGGTAGAAATGGAGAGGGAGAGAACCAACTCATAATTTGGCATTCTAACTTATCTTATGATTTATAATGTTACAGCAACAAATTCAGTTCTCCGACCATATTGCTCCACATGAAAGCTGGAAATGAAGAACCTAAGGTGATTACATCCAACGGGAAACTCCTCCATGAAATTCATCATTACATGTTCATTCTAAGAAGCTGAATTCCCATTTGGATTTTCATTCTTTCGTATATCCGTTCATACGTATGAGAACTTAATGATGGGTGCACAACTGTTCAATATCATATCTATTTTGGATATTCATCTTTGTTTGCTTGTCTGAAATTCAGATGAAGATATCGTGTTTGCTTCTCATTGCTAAGTAATATTACAATCAAATTGTGTCTTATTAACTTTCCCGCACTAGATTGTGACACGAATGATCAACTGCAATTAAGTAAACATGCCAGATACTCTCTTTCTGTATTTGTAAGTAGGAGAAATCTATATGGTAAGTTGGTAACAGTAGGTAACAGTGATGGTAATTGTTACAGAGTTGCAGAGACAGTCAATTTTGAGAGATCTACATGGTGCTACTACTCTTGATCTGCTCATACTTGCTGAAGCTGACCCTAAATTCTGCATGTATTAGTATCAGCGTATGCTTGTTTAGAACATTGCCATTTTGCTCATCTCCAATCCGTAACCTTAAGATTGAGAGCCCAGTTAGTACATGTTATCCGGGCCGGGTTGGGCATCTCAGCACATCTATTAAAAAGGCCAAGCCAGACGTGACTGATTTAAATAAAAAAAAAACATTGTCGACGGTCACATAGTATTTCCACTCCTTTAGCATGCCGTTTCATTTAAAAGAGAAATTGGGTTAATTGGCTAAATATTTTTAAAATATGGTTTTAATGGACGAGTAAAAATTAGTATAGGTGAAATGGACACCCAAAAAATAGCAAGAATGAATCTGAATTCATCCTGTTTTAAACTTAAAAAATAACGAGGGTGAAACTGGATGCATCCTGATGTAAATTAAAAATATGAAAAAGTATTTGAAAATGGGTATGATGAAACTGTTTACATCCTGACTATTTTTACATTCTCGTCCATTTAAACAGTATCAAATTTTACATGTCTTTTTCACTCAGGAATTGTCGTTATTGTTTTTTTTATTTTTTTTGATAACGAGAAAATTTTATTAGAATTAGCAGGGATTGTGATCTTTTGCCAAAAGACCACAAATTCCTGGATCAAAGTTTCCAGCAGATAAAATTGGCATTGCTGACTGCCTAACATTCTTAGCTACAGCATCTGCCACTTGATTATCATCACGGCATACATGAATAAACTCACAAAACAAAAAGGTGGAGATTAAGTGTTTGATCTCCTTTATTAAATTTCTATTCTCCCATTGAATGAGTAAGACATTCCCATTAATGGTGTCAATTACTAGTTTAGCATCAGCTTCAATCTGGATACTTAGGTACTTCATATCTTTAGCCCAAGAAAGTGCTTCTCTGACTGCCATGCATTCAACTGCTTCAGGATTCAGTGCTCCATCTCCACAACTCCCTTTGATTCCAAGGCATGTACCTGTATGATCGCGCAGCACAATATCAGTGCCAAAAAGTTTAGTATCATGATTATATGAGCCATCAACATTAAATTTAACAATACCATTAATGGGAGGTTTCCAGTTAGAGATGTTCATGCTAACATTAGTTATTGCAGATTGAGATGGGTTAATGCAGTGCATATGGGAAGCTATATGGTAGTGAATTTTATGCACAATAGTGTGAGGGTTTAGAGATACTCCCTGAAAAACAACTTCACACCTATCTTTCCACAATATCCAGGTACCAATCATTAGAGTAATCAACCATCTCTGATCTTGATTTGAGCTTGAGTTAGAGAACCAGCTGATGACCCAATCAGAAACTGAGTTACAGTTTTCTCTGACAGCATCTATATTGACATTAATTCCTCTCCAGACTGCCCTAGCATGCCTACATGCAAAAATAATGTGTTCAATATCCTCAAATCCATAACCACAAATGTCGCAGTGAGTTTCGACCTCTGAATTATATCGAGCTCTTCTACTTTTAGTGGAATTTATGCACCTGATGCACTTCCAGATGAACATCTTTATGCGGTTTGCAGCTTGAGTTTTCCACAATGATTTCCAGATACCAGAGTTAATGCTAGCTCCATTAACTTGGACTTCATTGGTGCTATGAGTTAACATTTTGTATGTGCTCTTGACTGAGAAAGTGCCATCCTTTGAGGGCATCCATAACATCACATCTTCCTTGCTGCAATCTATGAACAGAGATTGAATTTTCAGAGAAGTATCTGCATCAAAAAATCTGTTGAGCAGGTTGAGATTCCACTGATTAGAATTAGGCAAGTATAACTCAGCTACATCTTCATAGAACCTGTAAAGATCATTGATGGGAGGTGGTGGGTGGTTCATTCCTAGAATCCATTTGTCTTTCCATATTTTTGTTTTCTTCCCATTATTAATCTCCATGAAGTAATTTTTCTTCACAACTTCAATGCCTTTGATAATACCGTTCCAAGTATAAGAGCAGTTCTTGTTTGAAGTATTTTGATGTAAGAGATCTCCTTCTTTGAAATATTTACTGCCTAGTACCTGGGACATAAGACTGCTTGAATCACTACATATTCTCCAATCAAGCTTAGTGAGTAGTGCTAAGTTCAGTTTCTCCAAATCTCTGAATGCCAAACCACCTTGATCTTTGGTCTTGCAGACATTTATCCATGCTATAGGATTTGAACCTCTATTATTGTTGTAAGTGAAAAATACTAGAACCCCCTACTATATGGGTTCAATATATAGAAGCCCCACTAAATGGATCCTTCACTATCAACTCCATACTTTCAGTTTTTAATATTTCTAGGCCCAGAACTTTTATTTTTGGGGCCAGGTTTTGAATTCTTCCGGATTGCTAACGTCAGCAGTTTTTTTAGTAAATTCAAAAATACCAAAATTAACCTCCAGTATTTATATTCGTTTTATAACAGAAACAGAAAATCAAATCAGTTTTTTAGCTCTCTCTTCTCTCTGCTCTCGTTTATTTTTTCTTCAAAAACAAAATTAGATTTTTTTTCTTTACACGAATCGTTGCATTGAAGAATAAGGATTTGTGAGTTTGCTGCTGTGTTGAAGACGAGACGAAGAACAACAATTCGCTATTTTTTTTCTCAATTTGTTGATGTTATTCATTGGATTTCAGATTTGACGAGATTGAGACAATGCATTGAAGAACAACTAATAGGTTTGTATTAATTTATCTTTTCTGTTTGTATCAAATAGGTTTGATTCATTAGTTTTTATGATCGATTTTTTGATTTCGATCTTCTACTGATTTTCGATTTTTGTTTTGTTTCGATTTTGTTGAGTATGAGAAAAGGAAGAAGACAGGTTGGAATAGAGAAATCAACATAGGTGTGTTTTCGATCTAGTTTTCAATTCCATTGATTTCGAATTTTATGATTTGGATCTAGTTTTTAGTTTTTTGATTTGGTTGATACTGAGCATGATTTGGTTGATACTTACAACAGGATTGTTTGATACTGAGAAGAGGAATAGAAAAAACATTGTTTCAGAAGAAATAAAACAACAAATCTAGGTAAGAATTTTATTTTGGTTTGATTTCAAATCTTTTTTCAATTTTTTTTTAATTATTTGTTTTTCTTGCATGTCCGATCTGAGAATTTGTTGTTTACTTTTTGTTGATACTGAGAGGAGTATGAAGAAACAATTTTGTTTCAGAAGAACAACTTCAAATTGATGTAGAAATGCTGTTTTTTTGTTACAGTATGTGTAACTTGAGGTTACACATATATATCCTGTTGTATTTTAAACATGTGTAAGGAGGATGAAGATACAATTTTTTCCAGAAGAACAACAATTTTGTTTCAGAAGGAAAACAATTGATGTAGAGATGCTGCTTTTTAGTTACAGCATGTGTAAATTTAGTTTACACATATATATCCTGTTGTATTTTTAGCATGTGTAACTTGAAGTTACACATATATGTCCTGTAGCATGTTTATTTCTAAACAGTTATAGCAGTTGTATCTTTAAGATACATTGTATCTCTTGTTTTCCTTTTTGTTGAGTATGTTGATTGTTCATTGTATTATTTAGCTTGTCGCATAGAATATACTTCTCACGAGGGGGCAACGCCCCAAAGTGAATTGCGTTCGTGTTTTTTTTTTTGATATTTTTATTGTATGTTTGTAGTTTCCAGGTTGTCATGGATGCTGTTAGTTGCATTGCTGTTGTTCGCTACTTTTCAGATTTCATTACCATCCGTGTTAATGTTGAAACTAAACTTGATGAGTTTAAGGAACAAGTTTACAAGGAATGGAAGCAATTTACTCCACTTGGTATTTGTTTCTTCTTCCGAGAAGGTGGAAAAGAATTTACGGTTGACTGTGATTATTCGCTTCAATCTCTTGCATCCATCTTACATAGTAAAAAGAAGACCAGTGTTGATATTTTCTTGCAAAATGTTATTCATGTAGCCTCTTTATCTAGCTATAGGGCAGATTCTTCTATTTCTAATGGTTCTAGTATGTCTTCGTCAAGAAACAATCGTTCTGTTGCAATATATTTGGAAGATAAAAGCAAGCCTGCAAAACCTTTGTTATCGGATGGTCGGCCCAAGGTCCTTGGTGAGATTGGTCATGTGTTTGTTGAAGGAGTTAAGCAAGTCAGGATTGCTAACACCAAGTATCGTCTTCGCACTGGTTTCAACATGGTTGTAACACACAATGAGCATTATAGGTTCACGGCTAAGTGTGCAGTAAAAGAATGCGACTGGAAATTTCATGCATCTTCTATTGATGAAAGGAACGAAATGTTTCAGGTAGGTTTTCTGTGTTCTATCATCTTATGCTTAGCATATGTTATGTTTTGTTACAGTATGTGTAACTTTTGATTACACATGATGTTTTTTGCACCATATTGTTTTTGGTTGATTTGTTTATATTTTGTATGAACCTCTTCAGGTTAGGTCTTATAACCCTGAGCACATTTGTGGTGCTGGTGGGCGCAACTTGAATCAAAAATACTCTACCAGCTTCACGTCTAGTTTGATTGAGGAAGAAGTTCGGAAAAATCCTCACAAGAAGCCAAAGCAAATTGCAGCTGATTTCCAGACCAACTATGGGATTACCATGGAGTACTATCAAGCCTATAATGGTAGGGAAAAGGTTTATGAGACCATTTATGGCGACGATGTGAAGTCATACTCGCACTTGGTATGGTATACTAATGCTATAAGGGAAACCAACTATGGTAGTGTGATAAAGTTTGAATTTGATCCTGCAAAGAAACAGTTCCAACGGATGCTACTTTCCTTACTGGTAGATTCAGAGGTTGCTTGATGGCAGCTACTGGGATCAATGGTGGTAAAGGTATGTTTTTTTATGTTTTTTTTTTGAACAACTTTAGTTGACAGATAACTGAGAGTTACACATGTGTAACTCTCAGTTACACATTGGTTTACTCAGTGTGTAACTAAGGGAATAACATCTGTAACTTTAAGTTACACATTTATTTTAGGATGTGTAACTTGTATTTACACATTGTTTTCTATTTTTGTGAAACTTATTATTTTTTCAATTCTGCACACTTTTTTGTAGGATTTTTCCCACTTGTCGTGGCACTAGTCGATTTTTAGAATGTCGACAACTAGGAGTGGTTTTTAAGGAATTTGACTCAAGTTGTTGGTGATGGTAGGCCAATCACCTTCCTTTCGGATCGCCATGGAGGACTCTTGCAGGGTGTTCCACTTGTCTATCCAGATTCGTTCCACAGCTTCTGCTACTCTCATTTGAAGAATAATCTGCCCATTACTGGCTCAGATCCTAGGTACACGCTTGTGATGGACCTTTTCCAAGAAGCGACATACACACTCTCACCTGAAAACCATGCTAAGGCCATACAGAAAATTAGATATTTGAACTGCGATTGGGTGGATGATTACTTCGAGACCATCCCACCTGAATCATATGTGAATGCCTATTTCAAAGGTTGTCGGTATGGACACACATCTAGTACTCTAGCAGAATCACTCAATAGATGGATTCTGATTTACAAGAAGATGCTGCATCTGCTCTTCTTGATCAGGTTAGTAGAGTGCTTTTTTTGTTTGTTGTCTTTGTTTCTTGTTTTGTCACTTTGTAATTCATAAGTTTTTTTCTTTTTTCAGATTAGGATGAAAGTAATGGTAATGATGGCAGACCGTCGTGATGATGGCGCGAATATGATGACTCCATTAACTCTAGAGTATGAGGAAAAGCTTGCGGATCTTCAAGATGAAGGTTTGGCTTGGCAAGTATTGGTGGCTAGTCCTACCGTGTTTGAAGTTTTTATTGAAAGAACTCACAGAGTGGACCTAGAACACATGACTTGCACCTGTCAAAGGTTTTGTTTCTTATGTGTTTTTTTTGTTGTAATGTTCATTTATTTGAAAGTTTACAGAATGTGTAACTTCTAGTTACACTAGATATATCGATATGTAACTACTAGTTACACATCTTATTTTGCATGTGTAACTGGAAGATACACATCCTGTATATGCATGTGTTACTAGCTGATTTTTATGTGTTTTATGATTTTTTTGTGTAACTAGCTGAGTGTTTATATTCTTGTTTTTGTTTTTTTTGAAGGTGGCGCGTATACGGTTTCCCTTATGCTAATGCTCTTGCAGCCATACGGAAGATTAAACGTGATGCTATTGATTTCATTTCACCATATTTTACGAGTGACTATTTTAGGAAGACTTATATACATTGCATCCAGTCGATTCCCAACTACAATAGGCCTGTTGATATTGATGAAGACAACACCATCAACCCTCCTATTGTAAAGAAACAACTAGGTAGCCCCCCAGGAAAAAGGAATATTAGTAAACATGAAAAGAAGGTAAAGAGGAAGGTTCATTGCATCAATTGCAAAGAAGCAGGTCACAACAGGGCGGGTTGTAAGAATCCTCCGAAGTACACACCCCCTAGCTTGAAGATATCAAAGTTCGTTTCTGCAAGTATTGATTTATATGTGTGGTTTTTTATGTGTCTTTGATTGTTTGTTTTTTAGTTTTC
>JAJJMB010006728.1:12500-20974 GCA_023531105.1 Papaver atlanticum | reverse complement strand
CTCCCAGTGAACTCTCTTTCTCTTCTTTCTTTTTGATTGAATATACAGGAATGTATTTCCACTAGCTAGATCAAAGTTAGAACATGTCCCCTTCGTTATTACAACCTTCCTTCTTTATGTCAAAGACCATAAGCTACGCATACATTCTCATTGGATTTCAATTGTTCTTAACTGCAATGGCTATTCATTTAAGTCTTCTGGTTGCACCTCCAGATCTTCAACAAGGTGAAACTTATCGTATTCTATATGTACATGTTCCTGCGGTTTGGATGAGTATACTCATTTATCTCGTGACGGCTATCAACAGTTCCTTATTTCTATTAACAAAGCATCCCCTCTTTCTTCGATCTTCTGGAACCGGTACAGAAATATGTGCTTTTTCTACGTTCTTTACCTTAGTGACTGGAGCTTTCTGGGGAAGACCTATGTGGGGCACCTTTTGGGACTGGGATGCTCGTTTAACTTCTGTACTCATCTTGTTCCTTATTTACCTGGGTGCATTACGTTTTCAAAAGATTTTGTTGAACTGGCTTCCATTTCAATCTGTGTTGGACCGATCGATATACCAATAATCAAGTTTTCAGTCAACTGGTGGAGTACATTGCATCAACCTGGTAGCATTAGACGATCTGGTACATCGATCCATGTATCTATGCTCATTCCAATCTTGTCCAACTTTGCTAACTCCCCCTTCTTCACTATATTCTTCTTCGTTCTGGAAACACGTCTTCTAATTCTCTCTTTTCTGGAATCCTCTTTAACTGAAGAAATCGAAGCTCGAGAATGCATGCATAAATAGAAGGTCTAGAAGCTTCACCTAGTTCACTCTCCAAGTCTCTTTGCATCCATGGTTGAAACAGGGCAATTCGTAGGTTCGATTCCTGCAGGATGTAAGTTCAATGGCTTTTTATAAAGGCTCGCCCTTATAGCTTATGGGGCACTTCACTCGAGGAAGCGTAAAAAAGTGCTAAGTAGCCCCATCTAATCTGGCTAACCTTTCGAGTTGGGATAGTTCAATGCATATTGGGGCTTCGTCTTTTTCAATGAAAGCCGAGGAGCCTAACTCGCATTAACGTAGTCATCTCCTTTCCTGCCTATTACTATGAGTTGGGTTTCTTAGAGTGAAAGGTTGGGCGTTAATAGCGCCTCTAGACCAAGTATAACGACGGGCTTTTACCCTTTAAATGAAAGTCTTACCTTTGGCAGACGCTTATTTTGCTTGAGAGCCTGAAGTTGATTCAATTTCGTAGCAGTTGTTTATTTTGATTGCCTTATTGCAAAAGGCTTACCGAGAGAGACAATTAGGTTACCTGGCTTAAAAAGGGCTTCTAGGGGAATGAAAGGGTCGTGGATACATCTGTCATCGGCTACACACGAATGGTGGAGCAAAAGTAAAAGAGGAACTCCAACTCCCGCCACCCATTCGTCGGAACTTCCTTAGTGCCTTAACCTTCTCTACCGCTTCCACAGCTTCTTCGTCGTTTGTCGCTTCTCTTCTATGGCATATTGCCCAAGGATGTGAAGCTCTTACCCGTTGTTTGACTGCTAGACTTTCTAACTGTTGAAGGCTAGAAGAACTGAGTGTGAAAGACTAAGGTGGCTGCCCCTTGTTGCGTCACATGATAGACTAGCCATCTTGTGGCATTGAGAGGACCAGATCTGAGGGGTCAGACCATGAATTTAATCACTTCAACCACGAGATCTACCAAAGAATTATCATAACCAAGGTCACTAGACCAATTCGTGGTGATTAAATTCATGGTCTGACCCCTCAGATCTGTCAGTTCTATCTGGTCCGTCATCTTGAAGTTAAAAAAGGGCTACTACGTTAGGTGGGTCACGAGCTGGAGAATGTGCAGATCTTGCGGATGATGGGTTATCTGGTTCCTAAGCATCAGCTGGTGATTCAGAAAAGGTTCAGCCAAGTTTCTTAGGTGCATAAGGTCGGCTGTTTGGTAGTCTTAGTTTTGCTGACTTAGTTGCTCCAGAAGAATGCCTAGACGCAAGTGAAAAGTGGTTGCTGGCTTAGTTTGTTCTGTATTCTTGTTTTGTTCTGGCCTATAATACGAAACTACTGCATTTGGTTTGTCTTCAGCTGGATCTACGCTTAGGAAAATTAGGTAGAATCTTGTCTATCCGGTAGGTCAGGAGCATCAGGTCCAAGTGTTTGTAGAGAATATTCTTGGCAAGGAGTTGTGGAAGTGGTATTGGTTAAAGGAGAAAGAGTTCTGGACTGATTGGTTGGGCAATAGCTAATGAAAGTCGAGAAAGTTTAGATATAGAGAAGCCTGGGAATACTGTGCCTATTGGGTTTTAACTAGGTGGCACCCCAACCGCTAGTAGCTAAAGGAGGTCTCTTGTTGTTGTATCTAGGTATTCAAGGGTGTGGGAAAAAGAGACATCTCTTTTGGGCTTCGGATCATGAATTTATGTTTGATTTCTCTCATTTCCTTAGTTAATAAAAATGAGAATTGACTTATGTAATGTCTGTTCTAAAAGAAGGTATCAAGGTTGAAGCTATGCTCCCAAGAGTCCCACTTGAAGTTTCCAATAATGTTATTCTGATCTAAGAAGGAATGAATTTCTGGGAGTAGCGAGAGCATTTTAAGAGATAGCGTCCGTGATCAGTGAGGTCATTAACTAGCATCTTTTATTTTTCGCTTCTTTTGAGTCTTAGATTCTTGGAGCAGATGGACTCTCGCCTATGAGTTAATCTTGCATTCCTTAACTAAAATAAAAACTAAAGGAGTTTGCCACTCAGTGATATCGCTGGCTAGTATACTTACATTTTCATATAACTAATTGCATATAATAAGTAGATATCACAACTAATATCGTAGAATAAGTATCTTCTTTCGTGAGCAAGAAGTCAGGAAACTCCCATGCTTTCCGTTGGTCAACAACCAACAAAAAAAAGAGTTTTCTTCAAAACTCCTACATCTGTCTGTCTAGGGGGAATCATTCAATCTCTATCCATCATGCCTCAATTGGATCATTTACTTATTTTACACAATTCTTCTGGTCATGCCTTCTCCTCTTTACTTTTTATATTGCCATAACTAATGATTCCAATGGGTTTCTAGGGTTCAGCAGGATTCTCAAACTACGTAACGAACTGCTTTCACTGCGGGGGACCAAGATACGTAGCAAGGCATCCAATGGAGAATCGATCTCTTGCAATGGTTTTAGCACCGGTCTATCCTACATGCACTCAAGCTTATCAGAAGTCTCCCAATGGTGCCACTCTATGGACTTAATGGGAAAAGGGAGGAAAATGACGTTGATTTCTTGCTTCGGAGAGATCATCGGCTCACGAGGAATGGAAAGAAACATCTTATATTTTCTCTTGAAGTCTTCATCTAGCACTTCATTCAATCCTGTATGGGGAATGCCTTGTAAGAAGGACATAATGTTAATCCACGTTCTCCACGGTCAAGGAAGCATCGTTCTTTAAAGAATGAATCCTTCACATCGTTCGTCGGAGTTTCTTAAAGGAAGGGCCCTTTAGGGACATTAGACCCTTGATCGTTAGATCGGCCACGCCCAACCCTCGACCTATGGGAATTTACTTACTGTCTTGTTCCACAAGGCAGGGAGAGGCTCAAAGAGACTCGACTGAAAGGAGTCTAGAAAGACTTCTACCAACATAATGAAAGAACCATCCCACCTTGTACTGTTAGAGAAAGTTTTAATCCCAAAGAGCCCTTCTCAGTTTAAAAGATGTTTTGAAGAGGGAAGTAGGAAGGTTTACTATAATGAGTCAAAGTTGTTATGATTGAATCTCAGAGGCATTCTTTTCATTTGGTAGATCTAAGTCCTTGGCCTATTTCAGGTTTACTCGGGGCTTTAGAAACTACCGTATGAGGTGTGATGTACATGCATTCATATCAATGGGGTGCAAGAATTCTCAGTTTAGGTCTCATCTTGATCCTCTATACCATGTTCGTATAGTGGCGTGATGTTCTACGCGAATCCACCTTGGAAGGACATCATACAAAAGTCGTACAAGACGGACTTTGATATGGTTTTATTCCCTTCATAATGTTAGAGGTTCTCTTCTTTTTCGCTTTCTTCTGGACATCATTCCTTTCGTCTTTGTCACCTACGGTAGAGATCGGATCCTGCTGGCCGCCGAAAGGGATTCTTGTTTTAGATCCTTGGGAAATCCCTTTTCTTAATTACCTTATTCTCCTTTCATCTGGAGCTGCCGTAACTTGGGCTCATCATGCTATACTCGCGGGGAAGGAAAGACGCGCAGTTCATGCTTTAGTAGCTACCATTTTTATGGCTCTAGTATCCACTGGCTTTCAAGTAATGGAATATTACCAAGCACCCTTCACGATCTCGGACAGTGTATATGGTTCTACCTTTTCATTAGCAACCGGCTTCCACGATTTTCATGTGATTATAGGGACTCTCTTCTCGATTGTCTGTGGTTTCCGCCAATATCTTGGTCATCTAACCAAGGAGCATCATGTTGGATTTGAAGCAGCTGCATGGTATTGGCATTTTGTAGATGTGGTTTGGTTATTCCCATTTGTCTCTATCTATTGGTGGGGAGGTATATGAAGATGAATGAAGCTTGAGCAATTCAAGCTCGAATAGGGGATGAATCTATACGTTTAACAAGTAAGTAAACAACCTAGGTGGGTTAAGTGGATTTCTCTTACTCGACTAAAAGGAGAGGCCTCTATGGTCGAGTTCTTTCGAATCTCCAGACCTACTTGTAGGACAAGAAAGTGAGTTCCTCCCTTACTTTAACAAGTAAGTGGGAGTTTACAAAGTATAACATCATCCAACTCCGTACCATCACTTCGTAGTCATGAGTGAGTCCTCAAACCCACCCTTGAAGTCGACTAACCCCTGATTCCGTTGATTCTCGTCTCTTTCATTTCCCTACTGAACCTCTCTTTATTCTGACACATAAATGCAGGAAACGAAGAAATGATGGCAGATTATGTTCACCAAGAAATGACCCGTAGTTGGATCTCGGTCTATTTGAGAGTCTTTCTTTTCATCGTAATCAAAGAATTTTTTTTGTCAATCCTTCTTTTTCCAATTAACCGAAGAACCTAAAGGTCATCCTTGGCCTGCTATCGCCATGACCTATCTTAAGCACCTTCAACAGCTCTTGCTACCCTTCCCAACTTCCTCGCTCAACTTTGAAGCAGAAGCTGCTATAAGAGCCAGTACAACTATGACTAAGGAAGGAAGAAACTTTTTGACTGTCCTACGAGTATCTTCAGTTACGACTGATAGCTCCGTACTTTTTAATCCATTTCGTTCCAGTTCAAACTAGACTGAAAGAAGGAGTTTATGCATTAAAAAAGAGGAGATCATACCTAAATAAATAATTTAGGAGAGGTCCCCAATCTATTAATTTTTTTTTAAATTGCTTTAAAGACCTTTTTAAATATAAGATTTTTCTGGAGGTTCACTGATCGCTTCTTTTTATGCCTTATAGCCATCGAAGGGACAGTCGACAACTCTTCCCATACCTTGAATTGGGAGCAAAGGTTTACGTTAAATTATGAGATATCTGGTCAACTGAGTAAACTTTGATCTATCATCTTTATATAATACCTTTTAGTAGAGGCCTTGCTAAGTGCTAAGATATTCACTCACGGCACTTTTGCTAGTGTTGGTGGTACAAGTACATCTAAACGCAATCTTTTCTTCAAAGAAAGATAAGCTACACCAAGTATGCTGCTAGAGATAGCAAGTTTACCGAGATTGCTATCGCTTGTCACATACAAACTGCTTCATCGCTAACACTTCTTTCCCTATGAAATGTAACATATGATTCCCACCTGTGAAAACAGTTTGACTACATCTCCAACCAAGAATGAGCGGGTGTGATCACCTAGACGTAATACCCTTTTCAAGAAGCAAAGCGGCAAAACAACGAGCTCCACTAATCTAGTCTTTCCGAGATATTTGCTAACACTCGTAAACTCCAAACTAACATCGGTCGTAGAACTTCTTTTATGCAAGACGAGGTCAGCTACTTAGTTCTTCGTCACTATGCACCTACACTATAGTAAATCTGATTACTCTCTAAGGCCTATGTAGAAAGGTTTAGCGGCCTTTAATTTAATTTAAGCAATTCTTGCTTTTTTTTAATATAATATTATAAAGGAGACACGCAGAAGGACGCTTTTAGCTTCTCTATTCGATTCATAAAAGTAACTTTGCACCGCTTCGATCTGTCTGCTGCCCCGCTTATTTACCAATGTTTTTGAAAGGCCTGTCTTCTCGGCTATTACTCGAAAAGGAATTGTGTAGACATCAATACCAGCCTTCAAGAGAAAGCTATTTCCCTCTCGTCACCTAACTAGTAGAATTTTCGTGAAAAGCGGATGACCGAGCTTTCCGTCTCACTCATCTTACTAACGATCTTTCTCAATCGAAGACCCGGATTCCCGACTTGTGGTTCAATTTCTTCGTCGTCAACCGGGATCCCTAGTCTTGTATCTAGGATCTCTTCCATTGCTTGTTGATTTCCTACCCGATCTATATATCCTTATTGTTCATTCACTCTCTTTACAGGATGGTCTCTAAGTGGTAGTTCAAAGAATTAAGTTGAGGGACCTGGAAGCCACAAAGACTATAGATTCTAGACCCCTTTTCTCTAGTTCAATCTTCTGCCAAAGAGCCAAGTAGATATCTTCTTTAGACGGTCCACTTTTGCTTGACTTGGGGGGCATAAAAGAGACATCTAGATTGCTCAACCTGATTGGATGGGATTTATCTTCGTGCATCTGTTTCACTAGTCGACTAGACCCCTCTTTATTTCTTGCTCTATCGTGGCTTTGGCTGGATGGGCATTAATTCTAAAAAAGGGAATCTTACGAGGTTCTGACTTCTATGACCATGTCTTTGAAAAATAGGCTAGATCGGAAAGCTACAACTATGAAAGAGCTTAGCTTTTGCCTACTGGAACAGGTGGTTTCTTCCCCGATTAGGGGGTAACTTACGCTAGGTAGGAAATCATGTATACTCTTTTTAGGTTTATACGACACTTTTCATTAGTTGCAATGGCAATTTACTTTTTGTACGACTCATTTGTTTGTTGTGATCCAAGATAAGGCAACTCTGAGATCTACCTAGTAGCTATTGACTCACGGAAATTAGAACGAACTTATTTGCGTTAGTCTTTCCGTCACCTTCGCTTTTTCCATCTCGACCTTGCGTAAGTTACTTTACACAGCAAATCGGATCCGATCAAACATGACTTTTTCACTATATACATTCTATGCGTACTTACATATGATGAAATACTATTCCATATTTGCATCACTTTTTGCGGAGGTAAATCTCAGATCACAAGTCAAGAAGGGTGACCTGGATTCGCTAATCAGTTATCACGTCATTCCTTTTACCTAAGAGGAGGATTCGTATGGTTGCAACAAAGATGATGCTCAACCAGTCTCTTTTTGGCTCCGAGTTGACGAAATTAAAGTCCTTTTATAAAGCGTATTGACAAATATGATTCCATATGCAATTCCATGATCCCGTTATTCTTGATTCTCCACTATCCACTTCTGCGACGAGGGCTTCTTGCTAGTAGTGGAATTCATATCCTATTCTCTCTTTGGTTCGTTAGCCGTCAAAAACAAAGTTTATCACTCATTTTATCATAGTAGAGTACGAGTCTCCGGCTAAGAGTTTGATGGAGGGTTGGTATAAAGGCAACTTATCTAGCCTTTACCGATAACTTCATGATACGTAGGTGACCCGCAATCTGTCCAGGTCCTTATTTTTTAACTTTTAGGCATGACCCCAATCTCTCCTTCGCTTATGATAAGGAGTTGGTCGCGATCCCAAGGAAGGGTGTCTTCTTATATTTTATTCTTTAGGAATGGCACCGGGCATGCTGTTCATATCGAGAACATTGTTTCCGGAGAAACGGCGTAGAATACATCCCTAAAAGCTGCTAAAACACGCTCCTCCTTTAACTCCCGGTGGTTAGTTTGAATTGAAAGGTGGGTGGCGTGTTTTGACTCAAGGCGACATTCTCTCTGTCCAGGATTCGCAGGAGTCTCTTTTCAAAGTCCTTCTCTTCTTCTGTAGGTGGAAACATGGCGTCGTCTTCCGGCTGCGGCTCGTGGAAGTTGGCGAAGATCCACAAATCATAGTGGTCCTGTCCCTTCTAGAAGTTTTTGAGGCTTTAATTGGAAAGAAAAAGGAAACACTTTTTATCATAAGTAAAAGATCCTTCTATTTTTGGTACTAGCTGCCTTTTAAAAATAGGAAACAAAACTAGGAAACGAAAAAAATTTAGCCGCGAAGCAGCCATACTGCGAGTCATTTTGCTTGATCGAGAGCATTCAGTTGATTCAGGCGGCTAAGAAATGAAAGGATCTGATTGATGATTTGAAGAAAATCGTAGAAGGAAAGAAAATTCAAAGAAGTGAACAAATCCAAAAAAAGTAGAGGTCAGATGTTGTGTATAGGCGTGTTAAGTATCGACC
>JAJJMB010006728.1:0-7500 GCA_023531105.1 Papaver atlanticum | reverse complement strand
TGAAGTGAGAGTGCCTTTGCTTCTGAACCCAGGTGTTCGTGAAAGCAGGATGATGACATCGTGAGACGAGCTTCGTGAAAGCGTGACCCTTTCATCCTGGTAAATCAAGATGTACATTAGTGTGTGCTTTTAGTGTCCCTGGTCATTAGCCTAGAGGCACACTTAAGCTTAGTTTATTGGTATGCTTCCTTGACTTGATGAAGTTGAAGCGTGAGATTGAACCCGTAAACCAGCTGAGACTTGATTATTCTTTACCAAAACCTTGAGTAAATGGTTTAGAGATAACCCAAACTCTGTCTCTGTACAGGACCTTCCTAATATCACTAGTGAGAGTTGCGGATGAGCACTAGAGTCTTTTATTATAGTAATATTGGCCTTAGCATTGAAAAACTAAAGAGAATGAATCTGGGGTCTAAGAAAGCAAAGTACTCTCGAGCTTGGTTTAGCTGGTGATTAGGAGAAGTGGACAGAATCTGTTTCATCAGGTACATCTGGTCGGTTAGTAGATACATAATTAGCAAGTAGTCTAGGTCCAAAGAGAAGTTGTGCTAGGTTAGGATCCATAGGTTTAAAACTTGACCTTTTGTCTGAGCGCTTAGGAGGTTCCTCAATATTAGTTAGTTATCTTGAAAGGGCAGATTCTACTAGGACAAAAAGGGATCCTCTTGGAAGGGAACTTGTTTGATTATCCTCAATTCCGCGAGATGCTGGAACTTATTTGAAAGTGAAAACGCCAGTTTATCTAAGTAAACTTCTTTATGAAAACTCTGTTTATGAAGCATTTTGTGGTGCATTTGATGGAATTACTCTGCTAGGCTTGGCTAACTTAGTTGGTGCTCTTGGTTCTGCTGGTAACATGTCTGGATCAGCGCTTGGTAAATAAGTTGAATCCTTTGGCAGATCGCTTAGCTGGTTCCTTTACATCTGTTGGAGATCTTGAAAGAGGGAGTGTTACTAGGTCAAAGTTAGATCCAAGAATTAGTAGGTTAGGATCAACTGATGGGGAAGATCCCGAAGTCAAAAATGTAGAAAGTGGAAGTCTTCTTGGTCCTGTTGGTTAGGCAGAAGTTGGTAATCCTAAAATCACTGGATCTGCTGGTGAAGAAAGTGGAAATCCTTTAGCAGGAGCTGGATAAAGCGTGAATCTTTGGGGTGTTAGGTTCTCAGGTTCCTCGGCTTAGCTAGTTACTGGGTCTGGGAAATCCAGTAGAGAACGTGAAAACTGTATCGGTTACTAGTGAAGCAACTACGTCAAATGGGTAAGTTAGTTAAGAAAGTGAAACTAGATCGAGTAATCGTGGAAGTGAAGACTTGGAGTGTGAAACCCCATCTATTCGTACTCAATATTACGATTTAAGGACTGGGATCTAGAGCACAAAGAAAGAAGACTTAACTCAGGAGTTATTCTGTACAATCTCTACAAGTTGCTCTATATGGTTATTTCTAAGGTTTATAACGTATTTATACTCCCCGTACAGTAGACCTCTGCAAACAAGACTTGAATTGCTAGGTGGGTTAGAATCCTTGTATTATTGATAGTAAGGCGGTCCCTAATTCACTGTCTAATGAACCCTACTTTCTTCTATATCGCTCAAGTGGAATAGAAAGAGGACGTTACAAAGGACCAAATAGATGCTCCAGCCGGCAGCGCAGCTGTTGATAAGGGTTGGAAGGGCCTATCAGTGATTGGATCAATGCTGCTCCTTGGGATTTTATTTCATCATTAGTCTAGTGGTTTTAGGTGCCTTATTCTGATTGATAGCGGCATATCACTTCAAGTACGAACAAATAAAGAGTTTCTCTCTGCCAAGTAGGCAATCTTGCATATCCTGTTTCTCCTGAATTCGCTACTCCAACTCGGGGTCAACTACAATGGACTACGTTCCTGTCGATTCTATATTTGACTCAGTCTGTTTATTTGAACTAATCATGGAAGTGACACTAGTTTCTTTCTACTTTTTTGGCAGGTCTACCCCGGTTACCTAGAAAGAATGACAGCTGCCTTAGAGCCTTAGGATGAGTATGCCTACCCGCATAAACTACCAGTACTGTAATTTGCCACTTTCGTTAGACTAGAGAGGAATGTATATCGTCGAAAGAATGTTAACTTTACAAGCTATGAGCGATAGAGAGTCAGTCTCCAAGCGTTAGCAATCTCTCTTTCCTGTTGCTAAGCAAGGTAGAGAATACCATAATCCTGGGAACCAGGGAACCCATACCATTTTACCTGTTGAGTGTGGTGCCTCTTCCCTACACCTTTAAAGATAGAAACCCTTCTCTCAAGATACTGCTTTGGACTCTTACCCAGCAGAACTGACATCCGCCAAGAGAGCTGATCTGGTTGTTTACTTACGTGAGTGTACTTATGTGTACTTTATTTGAGCTGCTAAGTATAAGCCTTGATGTTAAGTAAGGGATACTGACTTCTTAAAAGCTGGTATTCGTAGATCTGGAGTTAGACCCTATAACCTATTGTGCGACTTTTAGTAGCGGGTATTAGGTAAGATAGGATACATATCTCATACTAGCTGTGACTCTACTTTCTAGATACCTTTCCATGCTATGCACCTTACTTTTATAAGCAATTAGCTTTGATTTAGGAACAAGCTCTAGTAACGGAGCTGAACTAAAGACGTATGACTGGAAGGAACGGAGAATCCTATTGCTTGTAAATAATTGATGTGATCTCTTAGTATATTTTTATTACCTATCCTATCTCAAGCTATATTGATTTTTTACAATCTCATTTGCTAACTGAACAATGGTTAATTTTACAGTTAGCAAATATATAACAATGGTTAATTTAACAGTAGAAAAGATATGCGTTATTCATATGACCGATCAAGCTGATACCTCATTATATTTAAGAACGTAGTCATAGAGACGCATGACCCGAACCTATGAAATTGGATCTCCATATGGGGCAGGCCTCGTCCCTGTCCCTGTCCAGTCCTTTTATCCACATGTAAGCGGTTGGGTTGCTGTCTTTCCATCTGTCGGCTTCCTTTGCGGCTACCAATTCTCCCCAACCCAAGGATATGTAAAAACTACTTCCTCCTCAAGTATTTGCATTTTATGGATAGGATGGTAACCGATAAACATAGAAAGGACAGACAAAAAGAACTATAAAAACCTAGCGCAATGTATTATTGATCTCTGTCTGCCCCATAAATTCTTGGTTGTACGTAAATCAATGAAATGGTCAACAATAATATCTAATGTATCATAACAGAACAAGATGCACACTACCAACTGTACTTAAAGTCTGAGCACTTAAAGGTGAACATTGTGCATGACTATACCTTAGGACATGTCTTAAAGGACAAAGAATAATAACATAAATTTATACAACGATCAATCCCAATATGTATATTTACAATAAAAGAACATGGTCATATAGACATTAGACACTTTAACAACGATCAAACCATATGTCAAAACTGTAGCAAGCAAATAAACTTTATACTTAACCAGATGAATAAGAGCCTAAAACTAAAGCAAGGCCTTAGCTTCAAAAAAGTATTCTGAGGTCTCATCTTATAGAAGAAAGAAATGCCACATCTGCTTTATGCCCCATGAATGTTGAATCAGAATCGTAAGTTTCTTGTTGACGAAACCTTTATACGCTTCCGTTATTACTGCTGAACATAGGACTTTCAAATGTGCCATAGATCGGTTATTCCGATGCCCTGTAAGAGCGCTTAAATCTACCAGATGTGTAAAGGGTCAAGTAAGCTGGCTATGTTCCTCCTCAACTAAGATTCTCGAACTTGCGGGATAAACCAATAACCCTGACTTTTGCCTGTCAATGCTCGCTCGAAGCTCTTTGATCACTTCAATGGGGAAGGCGGACGTTAAATCAATTAGAAGAGTAAGGCCAGTGGATAGATCAGCTAGGTAAGTTAGCACTTTTTTTTTGTATCCCCTTAAAGGTCGGCTAGGCAGGCAGTTTACAAGTCAAATCATTTCAATGGAATATCCTCTTTCACTGCTCATCGGCCTACATATAGAGAAAGGGACTATTGAAAGCAAGACAGATTTGTGGGGGTTGTTGGTGCCAAATGCTTCTAGGCAAAGAATGTGACCTGGCATATACCATCATAAAGGGTACCCGGGTACATCAATATTACTTAGCACCTAGCCCAAAGTTGCTTTCCCAGATCACTGCACTACGTATCATCCTAAAGTTTAAAGCATGGGATGGCTCAATCGACACTTAGACCTCCCTGACTTGACTAGTATACTTTCAGGCAGCCCCACTTTGAGGGAAAGGCCAAAATTATGATAGTATTCAGGGACATGATTTGGCTAGGACGTACGTGTTAGAGCACAATCATGTACTCCTTTGAGATAGCATTTGGTCTTAGGATTGGTACTGACCAAGTGATCAGAGGGAAAAAGGGTGCAAGTGTGACGAGAGGGCAGAGTTCCTTTGGGAAGACAGACACTTGTCTATGAAATCAGCTTCTTCCATTGTGAAGTCTCATCCATTAAATAAGTATACCTAGTAGCATATTTCTTTCATCCATCCATCGGGAGGAAAATCATATAGGAAAGGAAATCCAGGGTAAGGCAAAGGGAGGAATCTAGTCTAGAGATCACATCGGGTCTTTAGAGGCCCCAGGCCCGCAACCAAGAACTTTAGTGACCAACTTCTTAAAGAAAAATTCATTAGAAGGCGAGGAGTATCGATGAGGCCATTCAATGTGGTTGTAATCATTTTGCGCGTAATACACGACACATGGAAGTCTAAATCCGAGACTTTCCTTTCTTTGCTTTTGCAATATGGAAAAAACAAGCGCACAATAGAGCTCTTTTCGGCTTGCCGGGACAGATATGCATGGGAAAGGCTCTAAGCTAAGCTTCTTGAGAATGGCTATCATCAATAGCTTGCTCCTTCTTTTTAACCCATACCTCGCACTGTGAAACATGATCGTCTTTTCTTGGTCCATCAGTTATAGGTTCGATTCCGGTCAATGGGCTAGTCAACCTATAAGACATGAGAAAGCCGCGATCATAGATATAAGCCAATTAAGTCTACGGCTAAGATCAGTTCATATATATATTGACACTCTCTACCTGGGCCCGCGCGCATTATGCGACGAAAGAAGGGAAGCTAACTACATGGTCTTTCTCCATGTCGACCTCAATCCGACCCCATGCTTTTAAGATGGTGTACACAGCTAAACGCTTAATTAGTTCCGTGTTCTGTCTTTGAGTGCGCTCTACTTTTCATCTCTTTATCGGGCTCTAAGCTAAGCCTGCCGCTAACGCTTTGCGGGTCGCATTCGTCTGATCCACCAGTTTCATACGGATATAGATCTCCTAAGCCAACCTATACTGGCGCAAGGGCTAGCCTCGAATGGGTAAGAAAAGAGTGTTTTTATTGCGTAGTTTAAGAATGCATGGGTAGGCCCGTATGAGGACTCTAACGAGGAAACCGGTGCTAAGCCGATGGGCGCCCACTTTATCTTTGTCACTGGATATGTGTCGCAGCCTATTGGTTACAAAGAAACGAACAATTGCTTTCGCCACTAGGAGATCGGACGATGGCAGCTGCTTCAACGGCACGACCAGGCTCAGAACAGGAAGAGCAAAGCATGAGTGAAAGGTACGAAATCTCTTCTATCTTCCCTTAGCGTTACTTCCCTACCTCTCTTTCAAAAGGCGATTCTCGTTCCTCCGATGTCATGTCAACTATGCAAACTCTTAACTAAGCGCGGTGTAGTTCCCTAGTAGACGTGTGAATAGCTAGGAATTGGCTTCTCTTACTCTCTGCGACTCGAAGTACACGGATGTGTTGGGAAAAAAAGAGTGGATACTCGGTCCACTTTGTTATAGATTTTTTGGAGTATTCTAGGCTCACCTGCCTCTATAATGAGTGGTTTTGTACTCTGGGAACGTGAGCTTCTGCATTATGAATCGTTTGGATAGAAGGTTCCGTTCCTTCGAACACTTCTGACTAAACCTATGCCTTTTCTGTTCTGGACCATGGGAATCTAGTGCAAGCTGAGTTTCCTCTTGCCATGGGCCCTTACCCCATGATGGATGAAACGCGAAAGGCAAACCAAAGACTGGTCAGTCAACAGGAGATTAACATGAGCTAAGATAGATAGAAAGAAACGAATGGATTAGCTCCTGTTGTTTCGCTATATCTAATATATTTCATAAAGTATGAGTCCGCAAATGCGGCGTAAGCACCTGTGTTCCACTGTCAAAGGACATACCAGATATGGTTGGCCACAAAAAGACAAGGTATAAGCGGAAACTCCCCTCCTTAGCCGTGCATAGGTTCCGACCCTTAATTGTTCGTGGTTTGATTACGCGAGTGTTTCTTCATCAGGAAATTGAACTCACGAAGTATGGGGGACTGATTAGGAACTTCTGTAGAGATTAGGCCTCCTTCACATCTAATGTTAAGAAAGAAAAGCTTCTATTAGTGGCGTCTATTCAGGAGAGTTTGGTTCCATAAAATTAGAATAGATTGAAAGATAAAAGGGATGGCCGTAGCACCCAGTGCCCATGTCCCAATTGGTAGAGTCTGGCTTAGCTAACGCCACATCCGGGATCCCCTAAGAAATTTGAGTTGAAAAGCCCCGTAATGAATTTAATTCTTCCATGGTCCCACCTTCGCCTAAAAGGAGGAGAGTCACACCTTTTTTCGATCTTGAAACACATCCGAGCATCGAATTGTCTTATGTAATCAAAATGAGAATTGACTTATGTAATGTAGGTTTATTTCTTTCGACGAATTATAGGCACCCACAACCCAGGCAGAGTTAGTGATCCGTGTAATAGGAGACCATTTCGTGCGGTTCGGGAGGCACTAGAGTTAGCCGACGGCGCCCGACTGCGTCTTGACCCCTATCCAATTTTTGGGCCAATTCCCCCTTCGTACCAAAAAAAATGAGATTCTTGCCGAATCTGAGTTTTCTGTTCCAACCATTACCAAACTAATACCTATTCCGTTTAGTACTTCAGGGGCTTCGTTAGCGTATAATGTCAATCCCGTAGCGGATCAATTCCAATGAGCATTTCAAACAAGTACTGATTGTAATCGACTCTATTGCTTCTTCAATAAACGCTGGTTCTTCGATCAAGTTTTGAATGACTTTCTAGTCAGATCCTTCCTGCGTTTCTGATATGAAGTCTCATTCAAAGATTTAGACAAAGGTGTTATTAGATCTTGGGCCCTTATGGTATCTCGTACACATTCTGACGATTTGCCGAGCGAATCAGTCAACTTCAAAGTGGATTTTTTTATCATTATGCCTTTGCAATGTTACTTGGTTCAACTTCATTTGTGACCTTTTCTCGTATGTGGGACTCTTTCTCTTCTTGGGTGGATAATCGATCGTCTTTCATTTTGATAGTGAGTACTTTTTATACTAATAAGTAAAGTAAAGAATCTAACTGACGGAGCTTGCCAGGATGTCTTGGTTAGCAAGCAAGTGTAGGCGCTAACTCCCAGTGAACTCTCTTTCTCTTCTTTCTTTTTGA
>JAJJMB010006708.1:7788-23167 GCA_023531105.1 Papaver atlanticum | reverse complement strand
CTCCTTGAACCCATCTGATATTGTATCCATGTATGAAGTATGACCACACTCTGTGAGAGTAATCACAATGCAGCAAGAGATGATCAACTGATTCCTGATGATTGTTACAGAGGGAGCAAGTTGTGGTTTGAATTTGACATCCTCTTCTAAGTAGATTGTCCACTGTAGCGATGGAATTCTGTGCAGCTGACCACATGAAGAATTGTACTTTTGGAGGCACAAACTTCACCCAAATGCAGGAGTATGGAACTACATTAAGAGTGTCAGGAAGCTGTTCTACTAACCAATTGTAGCAAAGTTGAACTTTGAAGCCACCCGGAGCATTGCATATGAGTTTGTCATCTTCAGTGTCATTGAGAGGTGGAGGAGAACCCAAAAGAGCAAATAATTGTAACATCTCTGGGAGTTCTTGTTGAGTGGGATTTCTTTTCAGCTGTAAATTCCAAGTCCCAGTTGTCACCATTTCTTTTATTGAAACATCTTTATTGATTGCCAGTTTAAAGATACTACGAAAAGTGAGCTGAAGAGATTGGTTACCCATCCACTTATCCCACCAGAAATAAATTGCTTGTCCATTGTTGATTTCCATAGAAGTAAGTTGTTCCACTATTTTCTTTTGATTTTTTATATTCTTCCACATACCTCTTCCATGTGGTTTATTGGAGTCTTTGACCCATAGAGATTCAAGTTTTGTTTGCATCTTTTCCCTAATAATTCTTCTCCGGAGATGCTTTTTTTCTTTGGAGAATCTCCAAGACCACTTTGAGAGCAAAGCTTTATTGGTAAGCCTCAAGTTTCTGATGCCCAACCCTCCCATCTTTTTTGGCATATTGATTCTATCCCATGCTATCCAATTTATTTTCCTTTTATCAGCTGATGAGCCCCAAAGGAAATTCCTCATAATCTGGTTCAGATTCTTTTCAACACTTGCTGGCATTTTGAAAATTGACATATAATAGATTGGGAGACTGGATAGAGATGTTTTTATCAATAGCACTCTTCCTTCTTTAGTGAAGAATTTTCTTATCCAAGGGGCTAGCTTCTTTTGAAATTTCTCCACTACTGAGTCCCAAATAGCACTGCATCTGGCATTTTCTTCAATAGACATTCCCATATATTTTAGAGGAAGAGCTTCAATTTTACACTTCAAAATCTCTGCAATATCATGAATTTTATGATCTGCACCTGTACTCATAACTGAACTTTTACTATAGTTGACACTCAATCCTGTGATGGCTTCAAAAATTTGGAGAATAATGAAGAGATTTTCAACTTCTTCTTCTGTACCATTTAAAAAAACTAGAGTGTCATCAGCAAATTGGAGATGAGAAACCTGAATGGAGTTGAATTAGAACCCAGAAATCATATTAAGTTGCACAACATTCTTCATGAGCTTGGAGAATACTTCCACAACTAGAATGAAAAGAAAAGGTGACAATGGATCACCTTGTCTCAATCCTTTTTGGGGCTTGTATTTTTGAGTTGAGCTACCATTTACTAAGAGAGAGTGTTGTGCAGTGGAGATACACCATTCAATCCATAGCTTTGCAAGACACTGTAAATTGTATGCCAACTTATATTGTCAAAAGCCTTTTGAATATCTAGTTTGCATAGAATCCCAGGCTGCTTTGACTTGAATCTTGAGTCAATCATTTTTCCTGCAATCAAAATTCCATCCAAAATTTTCTTGTCTTCAATGAAAGCACCTTGGTTTTCTGAATTAATTTGGGAAGCACTTGTTTGAATCTCTGAGTGAGTACCTTTGAGATCACTTTGTACACACTGCTGACCAGGCTTATTGGCCTGAAATCTTGTGGAGATCCCACTTGCTTCTTTTTTGGAATTAAACTGATAAAGGTACAATTTATCCTCCAGTCTATCTTCTATTGAGTTTCAAATTCCTTTATAACTGCCATAAATCTTGTTTGATCACTTGCCAAGCCACTTTGTAGAATTCCATATTATATCCATCAGGTCCTGGAGATTTCGTTTGATTCATCTAGTCGTGAGTTGCTTTGGCGTCCTTCCTGGACATTTAAGGCATTATGCAACAAGTTGAAATCCAAGTTACCTTTAGAAGCGAAATGCAGATTAATTAAAGGGGACTAGTCTAGGAGGACCGAGGACAAAAAAAAAAAGTAATTCAGTGAACTCTTCTGTTTATTTTTTCTTTTCGGGTTCTTTGTATTGTCTCTTGTCATACATTTGGGTCTGTAGGCTCTTTCACCTTGTATTCCTGCATACTTCTGATAGGTCATTTATTAAATTTTCCAAATTTACCTATCAAAAAAGGGATGATTAATTCCATGTATGTTTTGGGGCTTAGATGGCCAAGACAGTCGTTAAAGGCAAAAATTAATTGTTAAAATTACGGGCGCAGATCCTCTATACCCAAAATCTGCCTGTCCCTCTGTCCCTACATATCGTGTTAATGATTAACGGAGTTAATTCAATAAAATTTATAATACTTTTAAAAACAGGAAAAATATTATTAAAAAAAATTAAGAAGAATCTTCGTCTTTTCTTTAACACAGTAATCCTAATTTCTTACCTGCAAGTGCAACCTTAGATTTTCATGAAACCCTTAGATCACAGTTAACTAATTTAGCAATGATTACGGAAGGAATTAATTATGTGTACAAATTAAAAAGAAAGATAGTAAAATCAACAGAGAGATGATTTTATTTGATGGGTTTATCACAACTCCTTTGTGCTTCAAAAGGAGCCGCATCTGGATCTCCAAGTTGATACAAATAAAGAGATTTAAATTTATGGCTACACAGGTGCTAGTAAATGATCAACCAAATAAGATAGTTAATCAACACAGAGGAATTAGTTTGGTTGCAAACCTGGAAGAGAAAACAGTATTTTTGGTAATACTCCATCTGCAAACTGGTGGTGGTTGGAAATCCTGGGAAATTGATCTGCATATCCACCGAATCGTAGAAATTCAACATCAAAACTCGGTTCAAACCAGATGTATCAAGAAAAATGCAATCCTAATTAAGTGTTTTACGGGGAAGATGACATTACTTTCTTCTTTATTTTATTCACTTTCTTCGTCGAGCAGTTTGGCCGAGTCACTGGCAACCCGGATTACGGAATCGGAAGCAATCTCAATGGGGAAGACCAATTTGATTCGACCCGGAACAATGTGGATTCGGGTCACATTATCTCTAGTGGGGACATATATCACTTTGGGAAAAGAGCCTGTCTACCTGTCTGTTGTTGTCTCTGACAATGAAAAAGTTAAGGGTCTGTTTGGCCGACACGTAGAAACTTTTGCACGGAAGGATATGGGACACAAATTGGGTCATCACGTGGAGGTATATTATCCCATTAATATAATTATTACGACTAAAGGTAATTTGATGAAATCTCTTTGCCCAGGCCCAGTTAAAGTTATTTCTACGATTGAAGGCAGGGAGAATGAAAAAAAAAAACAATTTCATCTATGTATATAAATAAGTGTGCGATAACATCATCCGTCCATTGTATTTTAGATCTAGGCTCAGGTTACGGTCTCTACCATGCCCTATCTTGGGATCACTTTGCAGGTTTTGGTTACTCTCGGCTAATACGATGCAACACCAGTAACTCAGCTCCGCTACATCACCAACAACCACAAATCATATCCACGCATAAAAAGCTAAAATCAGGGAACAAAGATATTAGTCGCAACTTTGACAACCAATCTTAGAATTACCGTAATTATCAACCAGTACTTGCTTTTGTGTTTTTTTTTCCTAGGATTTTAGTTAAGTTTATTAGTTGTACTAAGGATAGCTTAGGTTCTGCGAATCATCATCAACATGATCCAAGTATGCAAGTTTCACATCAACAACAACGACAAAAGGTGCTCATAGAAGGTGGGGATAAGAGCCATACACCACACCACAACAGTAACAACTACCACTCCGCCAAACCCTCAGCTACAAAATCATCAGCAACACCAAAGGATCACTTCATTGTACTGAAGTATCCTTCAAAATTTAGACTATTTTTGTGGATAGTCATTGAAGAAGGTTTTATAACCTTCACACTCCGGATCCACCTCCATCACTCCATCAACAACTATTTGGCTAGCTGTAACTGTTATGGTCTACACCAACTATGGATTCAGACACCTAAATCTGGAAATAATCAAGATTGTAACGAAACTATGCAGGTAACAGGAATCAAAGAAGTATCATCAACGCAGGGTCAATGGCGCCTTCACTGGAACCCTCTCCAGAAGCCGCTTCAACGTCCTCTTCGGAAGTTAACCAACATTCACTTCGGAGCCCGCTTCAACATCCTCTCCAGAAGCCGCTTCAACATCCTCTTCGGAAGATGCACCAACGTTCACTTCGGAGCCCGCTTCAACATCTTCTCCAGATGCCACTCCTCCTATACACTCTTTGGAAGTTGCCCCGACATCCTTTTCAGAAACTGCTTTAACAGCCTTTTGAGGGTATTCCGGTTCGTCCACGTCAGATTCGAGGATTATGACGCCGTCATGAATAGGGTGTTCATGTTTATCCAGGAGTTCATGTTCGCCCGAGAGCTGCTCATGCTCCACCCTCCGGCGCTTTAGCCAGGCAGCAAACCTTTCAGTCCTAGCACTTGTTGGATGAGATGCTTCATCGCGCCTCCATTTTTCCTCCATGCCAACCGAAGCCAGGAAAACTTGGACACGCTCTCAGGTGATGCTCATATGTACAAGGGACTTGGAATGCAGTTTGAGATACCAACCAACCGTCTGGCTGATCTACCTGAGGCCAACCGACATCAAGCTAGGGGAACGCTCATCTGGACGCCTCGTGCCATGTTCCAAGGACAAGCCGACCCACCTCTCCTGGTAACATCTGTCTACTTTTCCTCATAAGTTTTATCTTTATTCACCATCTAGTGCTTACCCTACAACAATTTCACTGTTACGTACTAAGCAGGGGACTTAATGTTGATGGTTGTTTTTAGTTCAGGACTAAAATCGTAAAACCCTATATTTAATGCGCCTTCATTATGCAAAGAGACTGAGCCATTCAAAAGTAATGAGTGTTCAGACCTCTTTACTTACATATGTATTGAGCAATTCAACATATTTATGAAATTTATCCAGAATGGTGCATGAAGCAACAATCCCAGATATTCTGTAAATTTTAACCTACTGCATTATTCACTAATGCATAGCCTTCCTAGTATTTTCCTATGCTATGTTCCCAGCCGAACTCTCAATATTGGCATGACATGACGATTAATGTTCACTCGTAGCGGAGTATCATGAATCTCCCGAAGTGTCAGTATTGAGACCTGCATGAAAACACTCACATAGGATACACCACCCTTTGACAAAGAGATCAACGTCTTTACACACTTTTTAATTAAAAGTTAGCGCGATCGAACGCGTTTAAATTCCTTAAGGAAAATCTAGACTGTCCATATCAGTCTTAAAAACCGATCACGGCCACATGATTTGGCCACACAATTCAACAGGCCCAGCCTACTCCTAGTGAAACTAGGCGATCATCATGATGACCACCGGCGGACCCACTAACATCCCAACCGATCGTATTCTGTCTAGTTCACCTGCAACACCCTCAAATGTTAGCCAGAACATGGGTGATCGCGCTATTAAAAAGCTCAAACGAGCTAAGACCGTCCAAAACGGTCTCAAAAACATCACGTCCGCCCAACTAAGCCGGCCTAGTTGGACGAATTAGATCTTCCTTCGAACAATTAAAGAAGTGCTAGCGTGTTCACCGGTGACCCAACTACATTCTTGGTCAATCGACTTGCCCACGATAAACCAGAAACGTGTTAAATCTCTCGCCCAAAGAAGGGTGATCGTACGATTTTTTAAACCCTAAAATTAAGTCAGCGGCATTATGCAACTGCCGCAAATCGATCATGACCGTCCATCTTCGCCAGCTTGGTCGAACATCTTAGATCGGATTCTAGATGGACAACAGCGTGGCACTGTGATCACCGGCCACCCCTCTTTCATGAGAAGCGATCGGCCAAGCCATGGCTTGCTCATATGGCCTTCGAACGATCACCCAAAAGAGACTAGTCGCGCTTCTTGCATAATCCAACAGCAGTACACAACTGTCGCAAATCATATCGTCCATCCAACTTCGCTAGCCTAGTCGGATGGTTTAGATTTATATTTAGGAGGCCAACAGGGTAACGCCGTGATCATCGGCCACCCCTCCTCCACAGGGAGCGATCGACTAAGTGGTAGCTCACCCATAGGGTTCTCAAATGATCACCAAAAGGTGGCCGGTCACGCTACCTTTTTTAAGACGTTTAATTCGCGACTAATTTGAACGAACTCTAAAACAACGATGTTTCCTGCACATCGATTGTTTTCAGCAGTTTGTTTAAAAGCAATGCTTTATGTGCATCAATTGTAAACGATGCTTTATGAATATTGATATCACAAATAATTTTATTATTTGACCTAAAAGCACTATGTGCTACTTTAAGCGGCAAGTTTCATGACTTGACCCATTCACTCGAGACATCAAACATGTCACAAACTGGGGGATGCTTACTGGGGTATTGGTATGGTGATTTACGACGTGTGACGTGCAACGCGCCCATTACGAGAAAGTGTCACGAAAGGACAGACGGTTAAGCAATAAGGGAGTAGTGGGTGAAAGGGTGACCGGTCTTCCCACATAATGGAAACGTGATGGTCACCACCTTTTGCACAACCCCACTTCTCTACTACTTAACTGCCTCCACTTCCTATGAGATCAGGGGTGCACTCAATGACTTGTATAAATAGGTTTTTCAACCTATTTTCAAAGAAGAACAAGTGTTATCAACACAAGTATCCAGAAAACACCAAGAACTGATAGCTTACATTCTGCAAGCCAGTTCCACATTCTGATACAAGCCATAAAACAGCCACACCTTCATAATTCAACATTCTGATCTCAAACACCTTCTTCGCTTCCCTCCCTAAGATCAACCCTTCTTCTTCACTTTGTGACCGAATTGAATCCGGAACGACCATTTCTTGTTTTAGGCCAGAGTCTTAAAGATTGATCTCTCGAATCTAAAAGTACTCCCGTGCAGTGCATTTGTTTAGGGTTTGAATTCGTTTCTCATCAACACACCAAAATTTACCAAAAACAACAGAATTAGTTTTTACCCCAAAACAACAAGTTGTCGAACAAAAATGTTTGGTGTATTTGGTATCCCCTGCGTTTTCTACCCTACAATTGGAAAATTGAGATCTCATTTTGGAACAGGTCAATGTGAACTTAACATCCCACACACAAAAAAAATCCACAAACCATGGTCAACTGATGGTCAGTTGAAATCTATCATCCCTCTCATCTTGATTTGGTAGATGAACTTAGGGTTTCCGGAAAAATTTTGATTCCTTATTTTGTGGGTGTTAGATGACCGTTCAACCCAGTTGAAGAAACTATGGAACAAGTTTGGAAGCTAAAAATGGGTTTTAGAATGATGTTATATGATGAACTTATGTTCATCTTTGAGTTTGGTTTAGAGGAAGATAAAGTTACTTTCATAGATATATGGTCGATTATTATTTCAAATAGACTATTTTTGATTCGTTCATGACATACTAGAAATGAAATCTGTAATGTATAGATGAGATGAAAAAATGTTTCAACAGATCTATGGAATGCAAAAGGGTTAAGTATGATTGTTAGTGTTATTGGAGTCTCGTTGCTTGCTAATCAATGATGTGATTTTAAAGTGGTAAGTAAGGTTGTCGTTCACTCGGACTTGTGAAGATTCTAGTTTTTAAATTTAATAAAAATATATAAACAATGGGCAAGAGGTATTGGGACTAAGGATTTGGCCAATTCTCATGCATGTGGTTCAATTTATTTATTCTCAACAATTATAACCCAAATAAAATATGATATGGTGACTCTTATTTTTGCCTAAGTAGATTCTCAAAAGATTAGTTGTAAATCCTAAGCATGATGTATCAAAACATTTAAGCTAAGCATACATCATCAAATTAAATGACAACTAATTAATTCAAATCATATTTCAATTTTAAATTAATGCAAAAGTCATAAAAAGAATAAATTAAATTTACCATATGATGAAAATCGACTCCCTCCGTCGTCCCAATGTTGGGTTTTAGTTCTTCATGGTGAAAACACGCTCAAAATAATAACGCATGGCTGAATAGGTGTTTTTATTGAAGAGAATGAACTGTAGTTATAGAAGGCCTTTTGCAAGGAAGATAGAAGTCGCTGAATATCTTAAGCAAGTACAGACGTAAACGATAAAAGGGTTTCGTAGTTGAATATAAGACTGCTTCTGCGACGGTTCTTTGTGGGCCGAAGTTCTTCGTGTTCTTCGCGACTGTTCCGTGTGCGTCTTATGTTCTTCGTGTTCTTCAGCTCCGCACCAGCAGAAAACAGCAGCAGGTAGCTTTCTGTTCATCTTGATTTCTCACTCCTCAGCCCTTCTCAGCCCTCCAAACTATTGACACCCCTTCTATATGACCCAACCAATCTATTTATATCAAAAAGAGCGATTAAATCTCTCAAAAATCTTCCGAAATCTCTTTCTTTCTCTTCACGGCAAAGTTGCGGCAATTTCTTGTTTTAGAATTTCCACGCATATCTGGGCTTTCCTTTTGATTCTAAACTCTTCCTTAGATATATATTAAGCTTTGGGAAGAAAATCTTGCCTTTAATCTCTCTAAAATTTCCTAAAATCGGTCACACACGTGACTTTCCATATTTTGCTGTTGAGATCAAAACCCGTCGATTGAGCCCAGTTTAATCGATTTCAACACCCATGTTAGATTCCTAGACCCATAAGGAGTCTACCCTATGAAAATCAGAGGTTTAATCGACCTTAAACTCCTCCAAATCACTACCACCAAAACTGCCAGAAAACAACCTTCACGTTTTTGGTTTCCCGCCCAAATTCAGAATTTGAACGTAAAGGGGAAAGGTTACCCCTTATCCAATGGTCGCCCCTATCCATTGCTGGAGTCCGCATAACACTCGTCCCTTGGGTTGCATTTATCAACTTTTCGAGCCAATTTCGCCGCAAAAGCTTATTTCTCCAAAAACACCTACAAAGAGATAAAATACCAAAATAAGTACAAAAATGGGTACTAACAATATACACAATAGAGATGAAAATAGACACATAAATGCGTCTATCAAATACCCCCAAACTTATTATTTGCTAGTCCCGAGCAAATCAAAAATACAAAATAAAATCCTAACTCACTGTCGCAGGCATCGTCGATTGCACTTAGCATGTGCAACAAGCCTTTAAACCCCTAGGTGGCCCTAGTGGCCGAGTTATAGTCTCGGGAGGGTTTACTAGAGATATACCCACAAAACCTTTACTCCAGACCCTAGCTGTCTACACAGAACCTTGGAATGCACTAAAGAACCTCCTTGGTTGGCATACTTATTGATTACGGGAGGAAGTACCCTGATGCGAAATTCCAATTGCTGTATACGAGTTTGTACTCAAGCATACTAAAATTCATATATAAGTGACAGAGCTCTACTCAGATAGTCGCACTATGGACATCAATATCCGGAATCAAACAAATCACATGAATAGATTAAGAAGATGGATATAGAAATAGATGGTTGTGAATGGACTTCAAAGCCAAGATGAACCTATGACCTAGTGGATTGAGATACTAGTCTGGACTAATATCAACACAACTGGCATATACAAGGGAACCAGTGGTCGACAATCCTAAATCTACATCTACTCAGCTGGCATATACAAGGGAACCAGTGGTCGACTTTATAATAAACTTTTATTTATTTATTTTTTATTATTATTTTTTTTATTATTTTATTTTTTTTAACGACATGATTAGATCTTTTAGATCCAAGCGCATGCTTCTTGTCAGCAGATTACATGGTAATTCCCATGGATCCTGCGTTCCACGCTTGTTTAGGCGACGGAGACAGGGAGAACACACACATATTGCTATCCAAGTGTTATTTATTCCGATTGGTCTAATTGGTCTGGTCTTTTTTTTTTTTTTTTTTTAGTAACTCAATCACTCTATTTCAACCCAGCAGACATCAACATACAAATTTGCAAAAATAAAAACAGAAGTAATAAGATGATTCCGAGATACGGTGAAACTATCATGTTATTTCTAACACCTGAGCTCTGTGCTTTTATGAATAGACTCTTATAGATGTTTCCATCTAGTCAGATTGGTCCCTCAACTCCTAAAACCAAAATGCTTCCATCCACTTAGATTGGTTAGTGCCATCCTAAATAGGCATAAATTTCTAGGCTCTGGAGTTTATTTATTGCAACTAAAAAGTTTCTCCCATACCCCCAATCTTAAACCTAACATTGTCCTCAATGTTCTAAAGATAAAATTAAAAGCATGAACAAGGAGAAACTGTTACCATTTGAAGAAAAAGAGTTAAGGAAAGATATTACCGTGTAGCATGAGAATGGGTTACCTCCCAAGAAGTGCTAAGTTTAAAGTCTTCAGCCAGACTAAGAAAGGATTAGTCACTCGAATCATAAAGTAACAGTCGGAATAACTATGGGTCTTCAAAAAATAGAGCTGACCAAAAGAAATTGTAACAAACCAAGAAAGTGAACAAGAATAGCATGCCCTTATCTAGTTTCCTGATTAAGATACCTATATCTAAATGTGGTTCAGGTTCAGTAACTATGAAAGGGTATAAATAAAATATTTTCATTGGATGCATTTCCTCATAACTGAGATCCAAATTATTAGGTTCTAGAGTCTGTAGAAACTCAAATAAGAACTTAGAAGCACATAATAATATTCTAAATAATTGAGGATCCTCTAAGTCAATCAGGTTTGACTTACATAATTGACCACAATGAGAATAGTTGTCATTCTTAAGAAAATGTGTCGATTTTAATTTCCTAAAGCATTTAGGTTTAGTCTCACAACTTAATATTCGACACATTTGGAATATAAACGTTCCCACAGTTGGAAGAAAACTATTTGGTGGGAAAACAAAGTCAATCTGGGTATCATAGCCTGGGCAAACCACATCAACTAGAGGATGGGTTTCTAACTTCTGAGCTTCTTCCTGGACATCATTAGGTTCGGGAAAACGAGTATGAAGGTAATCTTGTAAAATGGTCGAGGCACAGATATCAAGTCCCACGTGAGGGATCTTTGTAAGAGTTAAAGGTAAGGCACATGGAGAATGATAATCACCCCCAAACTTAGAGTTATGGGTGTCTCTGGATAGACTAGCTATAATTTCCCTAATTTCTAGATCATCAGAATCTTGAAAATAGTCAATTGCTTCTTCTAGGTTATACTCAGGTGATGTATCCTCACTCAAATTTAAAAGCTCTACGAGTTCATCTTCTTTTTCTAAGACTATTGTTTCTAAGTCGCTAGACTCTAAAACAACATTTTCAAAATAAACCCATTCCTCTAAACCACTATCGGCTTCGTAATCAAAAGGAAATACTACATCGTCTAAAATGGGGATATCTCTAGACAAATCCTCGTCCTTTTGAATAGGTGAATAATTATTAAAATTATTTGGATTTGAACTAGAAATAACATTATCATTATAAAGCTCAATTGGAGTAACAAATTCCTGATCAATATGCCTACATATTTCAGATTCTTCAGCAACACTATCCTCATCATAATCGTCATTATAATAGCATGGAAATGGTTGAACCTCATCTAAACATGTAGTGTTACCAATTCTAACCTCGTCATCTTGATTATGCAAATAACTATCATTATTTTCAAGGGTATTATTGGAAACACTGTATTGGAAATTAAGATTATTTCGAGCAAGTCTTTCGTTCGTCTCAGCCATCAGCTTGAGGGATTCCTTTATAGAAATTTTTCTCAATGGTGCAGTTTTTCTATTCATTTCCGACATAAACCTATTTGTTTGCTCAGTTAACTGCTTAAGAGACTCTTCTAAAGATACGGAAGGATCATAATAAGGACTAGTTTTCAACAGTTTGATTGTATTGTCCAAAGACGAGGTACTAGCACTATAATAATCCTTATTTTCTTGCTCGTATGACCGTTGTGTGTGTGGATAGTAATTGGGCTCACCATGGTATGAACCATAACCTTCAAAAGGGTTGTGTTCCTAACCACTATTTACACTATGGTCGTAATATGAATAATGTCCATTTTGAAACTCAGTAGGATATTCATTGTATTGGCTATTGGAATACCAGTTCGACATTCTTAATTGCAAGGGAATTCTACACAATCACAAACAAGGATGACTCGACCAAATCAAACCTATAAAATATAGCAAACAACAAGCATGATGGCTCCCTTAGATTGTTTCTAGACCATATTCTACTCTTCCAAGAGGCAACTAGGTAAAATTTTAGCAAACCTCGTAGGACGATCCGAATAAAGTAAATCGAAGAAAAGTAGGAGAAGCTCAGAGGATCTTTGATACCCCCACCTCTTCGGCAACGCTTCCCTGGGTTATAAGGCGGCTCTAATCGACTTACAGTAATCTTCCTGAACTTTGAGTTAGGCTAACAAGATACCCAATACGATCCTTTTGAACGACTTTCCTATTAAGCTCGTTACCTTATCGGTCTCGTTCTAGTCAATATTTTAAGCTTGGATTCGCGTTCGGTATCGTTTTCCAAAGGCGGGCAAGAAGAGAACGGTGATGAAATCCGAACTCTTATCTTATATGGCCAGGCCTTGCCCTTTACTAGGAAAATAAATGTCCTTATTCAATTCCTCAACATATATGCACCTTAAGGAAGACAGTAAACCCGCTGACAGGGGATTCGCGAGTGTTTAAAAGTTTACCTCCCGTACCAGACGGGCGAAGAACCGCTGAAGTCGACTCAGGCCACTAACTCCTATGTCAGTGTGTGAACCCGAGGGGCTGAGACGATATCGTAATCGTCATCCTTCCCTGCAAACAGTTTATATTTAAAAATATACCCTTCCGCAGGGTTTAAAAATAATGTCCAAAGTCCATATGTCCAAAATAAAAAAAAAGTCCAAAAATAAAAAATAAAAAATTACAAGAATAAAAATAAAACCCTATTTACAATTTCTAAAAATAAAAAGTAATAAAATCTAAAATAAAATAAAATAACTATATACAAAAATCTTCTTCTTCACTCCTTTGGACTCCTCTTTTCTTTCCTTCTTTGGCGATGCTTTCCTCTTAGAACACTTTTTCCTTTCCTTTTAGCTCCGCTCCAAATCTGAAAAGAATCGAAAAATACCAAACGCGTAAAGAAGAACAAAAAAAATAAAAAAAATAAAAATAAATCTAAAAACCCTAAAAACAAGTCCGCGTCGGCGGCGCCAAAAATTGATGTAGTTTTTAAAGTGGTAAGTAAGGTTGTCGTTCACTCGGACTTGTGAAGATTCGAGTTTTTAAATTTAATAAAAATATATAAACAAAAATTATAAACAATGGGCGAGAGGTATTGGGACTAAGGATTTGGCCAATTCTCATGCATGTGGTTCAATTTATTTATTCTCAACAATTATAACCCAAATAAAATATGATATGGTGACTCTTATTTTTACCTAAGTAGATTCTCAAAAGATTAGTTGTAAATCCTAAGCATGATGTATCAAAACATTTAAGCTAAGCATAAATCATCAAATTAAATGACAACTAATTAATTCAAATCATATTTCAATTTTAAATTAATGCAAAAGTCATAAAAAGAATAAATTAAATTTACCATATGATGAAAATCGACTCCCTCCGTCGTCCCAATGTTTGGTTTTAGTTCTTTATGGTGAAAACACGCTCAAAATAATAACGCATGGCTGAATAGGTGTTTTTATTGAAGAGAATGAACTGTAGTTACAGAAGGCCTTTTGCAAGGAAGATAGAAGTCGCTGAATATCTTAAGCAAGTACAGACGTAAACGATAAAAGGGTTTCGTAGTTGAATATAAGACTGCTTCTACGACGGTTCTTTGTGGGTCGAAGTTCTTCGTGTTCTTCGCGACTGTTCAGTGTGCGTCTTATGTTCTTCTTGTTCTTCAGCTCCGCACCAGCAGAAAACAGCAGCAGGTAGCTTTCTGTTCGTCTTGATTTCTCACTCCTCAGCCCTTCTCAGCCCCCCAAACTATCGACACCCCTTCTATATGACCCAACCAATCTATTTATATCAAAAAGACCGATTAAATCTCTCCAAAATCTTCCAAAATCTCTTTCTTTCTCTTCACGGCAAAGTTGCGGCAATTTCTTGTTTTAGAATTTCCACGCATATCTGGGCTTTCCTTTTGATTCTAAACTCTTCCTTAGATAGATATTAAGCTTTGGGAAGAAAATCTTGCCTTTAATCTCTCTAAAATTTCCTAAAATCGGTCACACACACGTGACTTTCCATATTTTGCTGTTGAGATCAAAACCCGTCGATTGAGCCCAGTTTAATCGATTTCAACACCCATGTTAGATTCCTAGACCCATAAGGAGTCTACCCTAGGAAAATCAGAGGTTTAATCGACCTTAAACTCCTCCAAATCACTACCACCAAAACTGCCAGAAAACAACCTTCACGTTTTTGGTTTCCCGCCCAAATTCAGAATTTGAACGTGAAGGGGAAAGGTTACCCCTTATCCAATGTTCGCCCCTTATCCGTTGCTGGAGTCCGCATAACACTCGTCCCTTGGGTTGCATTTATCAACTTTTCGAGCCAATTTCGCCGCAAAAGCTTATTTCTCCAAAAACACCTATAAAGAGATAAAATACCAAAATAAGTACAAAAATGGGTACTAACAATATACGCAATAGAGATGAAAATAGACACATAAATGCGTTTATCAATCAACACACGTTAGCTTGAATCAGAATGAGGTATGCTAGATTATGTTTAGAAATGGAAGCTAACAATGATTTCCATGCTTTTATTCTTGTTATATACGATGACAAAATATACTTAAAAACCTACAAGATGTAAGTCTTGTGCTACATTTGGTCCCTTAGCTGTTAAATGTCCTAATGCCAGTAAGAAGGTGTGGGCGCCTAAAGCAAACAATAATGTCAAGAAGATAATTGGTCAAGGCAAGGGAAGAGAATCTAAGTTTTTATAAGTAGGTGGATAGGTGGTTCTATGGATATGAATGGAGTCTTCGACCCTTCCATGAATACCATTATAATGACTCAGCACTTATATTTACAAATAAATGAAGTTGCGGAGACGGTAATGGAAAACCCTAGTCATTAAGGAGGAGTAACAAACTTACATTATCATTTGGTAGAGAATTTGATTAAAAATATCTAACCTTCTTTCGAAATTGTTGGTTAAAAATGATAAATGAAGCATCTCATCCTGAAACTGAAAAATGAACTAAAAGAAAGAAGAATGCAGGAAGAAAGGGAAATAAGACTAGACTCCCCCCCCCGCCCTGGGGGCGGGGGGGGGGG
>JAJJMB010006702.1:0-12468 GCA_023531105.1 Papaver atlanticum | reverse complement strand
AGACTCGAAGAGCCCGGTATTGTTATTTATTGTCACTACCTCCCCGTATGAGAACGAAAAAATCAAACAAGCCGGTATGAAGAAGGGATTTAATGTTTGTTTTTACAAACATACATAAGAATTCAATAAGTCAAATAAAATGTTGTATTTATTTGGGTATGTATTTGCCATTCACGTAGTGATGGATAAACCATGAACAGTTCATTCAATATGGTGGGAAGTTGGGGATTTGGAAGCTACGAAGAAGGAGGGGGGTTTCATTGACGAATTGGTACCTGAATTCAGTGAAAATGTTACTCCAAATTCTCTTCCTGATGCTACTTCAGCTTCAACTTTAGATTCCGATTCACATTTTGGATCTAAAACCGAATCAGATAAGGGTTTAAATGGGTTTTTTAAATCGACATCAAACATTGAAGACTCTGCTATTTCAATTGGTGATTTCACGGTCTCTCCATCTGAGGAAATCAAATCAATTTCTACTGGTGTTGTTGACGAAAGTGATTCTCTCGATTTGGAGTTGATTCCTCCATTTTTCTTTTGTTGAAAACGATGCTGATGATTCGACCGAGGCTGTGAGTTTTCAGTTTACAGCAATTGATATAACTGAAGTGAATGATTTTGGAAGGACGGATCAGACCGGAATTGGTGAGTGTTTTTCAACTATTCTGAATACATCTCGTAACATATTTGATCCAGGAAAGTATCTCAAACTTATTAAGCGGTTTTGTTATTTGGTTGGTGTTTATGAATTTGGTTTTGATACAATTACTTCATGTTCTTTTGCACACTATGTTGGCTCAATTTTAATGGATGAATTTGATAGAAATCTTGTGTATAAGCTGAATTCTAAGAATGGGTACTGGTCAGATTCACAGTTTCTAGATAAAATTGCTGGTATGTTGGATGATGGTAGTAATTCTAGTACCTACAGGCAGTTGTTTGTTAAAATGCTTCTATTGGATACTGTATGTGATGAGCAAGAAATTCATAACATATAGTCCAACTTGTTGATTCTCGTTTCTTATTCGATCGTGGTAAATGTGCTGTTGTTTCATCAAATTCTCATGGTATATTCGTTATTCAGTTAATTCTTAGCCTAGGGTATAAGTCAGATATAAGGTTTATCAATTCGATTGCTCTTTTCTGTGTTCAATCTGTTGACATTCATGGTGAGTGGCAGGTGTTTGTTAAAATGTCACTGAGAGACAAAATTTTGTTGGTTAGCGTATTTGGTATGGACGTGGCACAGGACTTAATGGGTACATTAGCTTCTAATGTTGGGTGGTTTTTTCCTAATGGTGGTGTTCATTTTCATGGTTTTCTTGATGGAAATTATTTGAAGTTTGTCATGAGTGGTCCTTGTTACTTGCTTGTTGCTCACTATGAGTCTTATGATTGTATTCGTGTATGGAATTGGACGGGTTGTATAGCTGATATTCTCTTACAATCTCAAGTTGGGTTACCTACTTCTACCAAGGTTCTTTATGGTGCATTCTTGAAGGGTGGTGTTGGTTCGCATGGACATAGAAATGTATCCCCGACTGTTTTATTTGATATTACACATCTGTTCATGTTAAGTATAGCGGATACTCCTTTGCAGCTTCAAGATGGTTTGCTCTATATTTCCAGAGACACATTGGGGGCATTGTGGAAGCGAGGAGCATTGAAAGCACAATTTTTGAGTTGTTGTCGCTATGCAGTTTTCTTTCTTAGCACTATATATGCACAGCCACATCAGTCCAGTACTTCAACTTTCTTCACTATCCTCTCTCATAGATTCTGTCAAGAACATCTTCGTACTTCTCTTACGCAACAACTTGCAAACTCCACGATGTTATTCAACAGCATTTTGCTCGGTCGAGCCTGTTTTTGTCTTCCTTTCGATAATACTCTTGTATTAGCCAATCGAGGAAAGGAAATTGAATTCAGTGTGTGGTCCTCTTGTTTTCTGCAACGGGATTTTCTGTTTGGAATTGTTTTTCATGGGGTAAATTTAGTCGATGAATGTTATAGAGGATTTGTTCTTTCGCTGGTTTATATGCTTGGGAACCAGACAGAATTTCAGTTTCTATGTCTGATCATGTTTGTGTTGGTCGACAAGGGTGGCAGTGATGTCGGTGGTACATCGTTAAGATGCTATGTCAGGATTTGGCGTACGTATGATGCTAGTCAGCTGGTTAATGAAATGCAGCAGCAAGATTTTATTCTCTTCTCTGTTTTGATACTTCAAGTGACAGGTAATACTGAAGCTAGTACTGCAAGGGAATTATTTATTCAACTACTTCACAGTGATTGGTGGATTTTCTGTGGTTCATTCATCTTGCAGTTGGGCAGTGGGTTGCTAGCTGGGATTTGGATTCGTCATTTTTGGTCAGTGGGTGTTGGTTTTGAGCTACTTCTTAACAAAGCCTTTATGCAAGTGATTGTATTGTCTATCCAAGTGATTCTAGTATCAAGTTCAGATGGTGATTGTGTTAGATTTCATTACTCTACTCAAAGGAAGATTCTCACAGTTACTAGCATGGTTGTTCTTCTTTTCTTGCAGGTTCTTCAATATAAACATTTTTACTGTCAGAAATTGCTGAGTCCCGTATTGCAAGTAAAAGAAATTCAGATTATGAATGTGATATTGTGGATTGGGTACTTAAAGTGGAAATTCAGATTGATTTCAACTTCTTTGTGGAGTATTATGTTCTGTGCAGCTGGGATCGGTATTCAATGTTTTGTCATTATAGAGGGGTCTTCACCAATGTCATATCTAAAGAAACTTTCTAATTCCATTTTTCTTACATTGCCTACTTCTGTCATCATGAGGTCCATTGAGATATTTAAGCAGCTAAAGATTCATTTTGGGCTTACAACCAAGTTTGTTCCTACTGGTCAGTTCTGGGCACACAAACTGTTTACTATATTAGTTGGGAGTGTAAAGTGGAGGTTGAGTAGTGGTGCTGATGATATTCCCTGGATTGCTCATGTTTTTTCTACTGCTCAAAAGGACTGCGTTGGTACATTTTTGAAGGTTAGTATGGGAGTAAATGGGCATGGACAGTTCCACATTATTTGGATGCTTTTAACAAGTCTATTCACACTTCTCCTACTGATTTTGTCAACTCTGGTAGTACAAGCATCTGGGAATTTTGTGTTGGTCTTTTGCTATAATCGACCGTCGTGTGTTGTCTGTCAACCAACAAGTGGCTATCTCAAACTAGAGTTCTATGTAATGACCTGGGAAGTCCAACTATTACGCACTGAGATACACACTCCAGTTGTGTCACAGCCAGGGGTCTATTTGAAGTGGGGAATTCATATACTTCCTACAGGCTGCGGGAGTGCCGGAACTGTTAAATGGATACATTTGGACTTCATATCAGTTATGGTGGTTTGGTTCCACCTTCAGATTCTAGAGCAGTTGGAGGATCTTCAGGGAAAAGACAATTGCAAGCTCAAGCAACTGGCACCAAATCGTGATGGCCAGCTCAGTGGTTTACTTGTGTGCCTTCATGGTCGGGTTGGGACTTTTCGTGTGCAGGCAACAAGATCAATTCGCACTGAAATTGATCCAGTCTGTCATAGTATTCTATTATCGTATGTGTGAAACTGCTCTACCGTGGTCAGAAAGCTACATCAGCCCTTTGTACATACATACAAGCCTGACATTTCCCGAGGTGTTACCAAGAGTACCTGCCAAGCTAAAAACGAACCAGAGACTGTTGCAACTATTTTGGCAGTTCAACCTGTACATGGAGACTGTTCACTACAACCATATGACGCATGGAACGATGTGGGTGCTCGGACCGACGACAAAGGCAGCTGAAATTTTCGTCAGATAATCGAGCTGTTCTGTTTTAGCTTCATCCTTGAGGACAAGGATGTTTTCAAGGGGAGTGGAATGTCATGTGACAGGGGTGCCCATTATCGTATGTGTGTGGGTATTTAGTCAGTTGTAATGAGTGGTTTAGATTAGCCCACATGGATAGTTTGTGAACGTCGGATATTGAGAGAGAGAGAGAGAGTGCGTGAGTTATATACTCTCATATCTTTAATAGAATAGCTTAGTTTAGCAATTAGGCTTGGTTCACTATGAATCAAGAGGTTACTTACTCAAATGATGATCCAAACCCTGTAGTTGTACATCCAGGTATACGACATATGACTGCAGCATTTCTATTTCTTACGTTCACATCCACTTCAGCAGGGCCGCTAGAAAATATATTTAAAAAAAAAAAAAAGTGTTTCCATACACAACCTTTAAGTATAAAAAAAAACATTTCATGATAAAAAAAAACAGCATTTCATTTTTACCCTCTTTGAATATTTATTTATATCTAATATAAAAAAATAAACATTTTAAGATCTTCATTTCTTGGTTTTAGAGAAAATAATTAACATTTCAAACCGATGTTTGTTTTCTATATGAATTATTTAAAATTTAAGGAATTTATTTCTTAAAAATGGTTACAAATACCCAAATTCACAATGATATTATATGTGATATGAAAAGAAAATCAATCATATTGCACTAAAAAAAGTATATGTAAAAAGGTATTCATCAACAACAAAAAAATCCATATAATGACACGTTATATTTTTCACATATAAGACAAAAAAAAATATTCATATACTTAAATTTTGTATACAAAAAAAACTATTCATATACAAATAATCAAATGCAAGAGTATAAATCATGTTAAAAATTTCGCATTTATAAACTATTTTTTTTTAAAGATATAACATTTTTCTTTAACAATTTAAAAGTGGCGCAATCCAAATATATATAAATAAATTTGGGGTGTTGTAAATCCTAAATTGAAAATCGCTTTAGATTTTATGAAAATGTAAGAAATTGTTAATTAAAAGAACTTTCTTGTGTAAAGAAAATTTACAATTTGTAATATGGGTAAACACCTATCACCTCGATTTTTTTTATATACGAATAATAAAAATATGCCTGATAATGGGTAATAGAAAAATATCCAAATTCATCGACTCAACCGTATATATTAACATATATTTACAATCTCGTTCAAAAAGGTGTGCTAGAGTGAATATTCAGTTAAAGTTCATGCATGTTTTTGGTGTGTCAAGTTTAAAGTTCATGCATGTTTTTTTATATAGGTTCTCTAATGAAAAAATGATGGTGTACTTGGGACCTCCTTTTTTCAATGTGTAATGCAAACAATTAATGTAAAGATTGAAACAATTTATGTATTTAGAAGGAATCCAAGGATATACAGCACTCATTTGTGAATGCTGTTGGATTACTTTGATGATATTTATGTAGTTGTTTGACTTTCAACTTTCTTATGTGTTTATCATTTGGAGTCTTTGGACAATGCATAATAGGGTTATCATGCATAATGTCGACAGAAGGGGAGAATCTCTCAAGATTTGAAAGTTTTTCAAGGTATTTAGAATTCGGTAACAAGCACAGATGAGAACTAAAGAACTTTTCACACTTAGATGTTTGTAATACAGACACATGGGATGATCCGCTGAGCAGTGAACGTACATGAGAATTTTGAAAGATACATATGAATTGTTAAATTTTAGTTATTAAAAATTGAAAGAGTGCATTCATAGTATCTTAATTTGTTATAATAATATATTTATCTGTGGAACATGCTCATAATAATAGCTCAAATCCTTGTAGGATTTTGTATATCAAAGATCTATCAGGTAAAAGATAGTTCGGCAGGGCTTCAGGAATCTCAGGTGAAGTCTTCAAAGTCATAACCAAGTTATGTTTCACGAAGAAACCTACGTTTGACTCTATCCGAAACTAATATACATCTTGTACGGATTGAGATTTTACTTTGCAGAGAGTCCTCTATTTACAATAATGAAACATGCTAGATTGCTTAAGGTTCAAGCAATTGTTTTTTGTGATCAAATCAACCTCGTGAACTAGTTTTCATGCTAAAGAATTATTTTGATCCCAAACAAACAAAATTACTCAACATAGACTGCTTCCAAAGAATGGAAACCATGTAAGCACGTGAGAAGTTTTCCTTGAAATACAAAGAAGAATATGCACCCGCAAATTTTTCGATTAAATAACCGTGCATAAAAGTTAGCTCACGAATAACCAAGTATGGTTCGTGAACCATCAAGAAATGTTGGAGTTCATTGACACCCAAAAACAGACCACTTCGCGCACTAATTAAGAAAGTGGTTCCCGAACTCAATATGTTTGAACTGTCTAGAAACATCGGCTTGACCGCGATGATGATATGGAAATGATGTGGCCACGAGAGGAATTTGTTACTTTAAACCGCCACATGATTAAAATGAAAAAAATAATCAGAAGTTGGATCTATTTCACGGCTTTTAGGAATACCAGAAACTAAAGCGTTTTGATTCTTCGTACTCTTTTTCCCTTTTCTTCTTCGCAAAGAAATCAAACATCCTAGATTTGATTAAAAATGACCCTAGTTTCAGCAATATCAAAAGGTCACGTAATCCTTGAGATTCCCTGTCATAGATTTGTAATTTTCAAGAATTATTGTTAATTAAAACTAAATTATTAATTATGTTTAAAAATACTTCTCTTAATCGATCAAATATTACTAGCAATTAGTCAGCTTGGGACTTCTATTTTAATCCTCCAGCATGTCCAACTTTATCGTTCAAACAAGATGAGCAAATTTCATTGAAATAAGCCGTCATTTATGTCTAAATGTCGAGCCTATACGATATTATCTGTACCTTTCTTCATTTATTCTTAGTGCCAGTTCCATCCATTTCAAATTGGTCTACAACACTAAAAGCAACTAATTTAGTGGTCATCGTTATTTCACTTGGTCAACTCTTGTCGCAAAGCAAAGACGGGAAGGAATCTCTAAGAGATGATTCAAGTGCTTGCATCCGCTATGTTCCTTAATAGCTTCCTTCAAAAGCACTTCTGCTTCCTCCGTAAATTTCTTGGTAGAAGATATGATTTCTTGAAACTGAGGTTTATTCGTCTCTACCTGATCTATTTCTAATGAATCAAGCTTTATCGGATCCCTGCCGATCAAGTTTGTGCACGAAGAAAAATCACAAAGATACGAAACCAATAAGAAATCTTCTTGTCTTCAAATCTTCGATGTATTCTTCAGTATTTGCACAATAACAAACTTTATTCCAATTTATGGAAGATCACACACAAAATGGAGTCTGTTAACAATGGATGATCACAAGTCAACGTCAAATCTAAAGTCAGATCTGAACTACCGTTAATCGATCCCTCGATCTGGTTAGAGTGACCTTATGTCAGAAGAGAGTGCTCTCAAGAATAATCAAACTAGGTGTAATTAAGAGTTGACAACCACTAGTCATTCAAATCAATAATCGAAAACCAAAATAACAATGCAATTTTTGCAAACTCAATTTCCAAAATCACACAAACCCTAAAGTGTACGTAAGTATAAAAATAAGTTTTTCATATAGGAATCGGTTCTACCACGACTCCCAATGTAGGTAGAGATCGGTTCTACCTTGACTCCCAATATAGGTAGGTATCAGTTCTACCTTGAGTCCCAACATAAGGATAGGTTCCACCTTGATTCCCTATATAGATAAGGATCGGTCCAACCTTAGATCTTCAATGAAAACCGAACCATCAATCATATTGATTTCTTTCAACTACAAAACAAGTTCGTAAGTCTACTTCCTTAAACTCATGTAATCAAATATAGTTTTGTAGGCATGAAATCAAACCTAAGTTCACTACACAATCTAGTAAGAAGTTATAAAGATTATGTCGATGTCGCAATTACGAAATTCAAAAGATAAGCATTATACTTCATAATATATATATAACATAATACACCAATAGTTGTAAAACAACTTGTATATTTCCCTTGACACATTGATCATAATAAGACAATCAAGTCTTTAATACTAGAGTTTCATGTATATAAATTTGCATTATGTTTTCAACCTAAACGATTTGAAAGCGATGATATAAAAATGTTAACAAGTCAAGTCATGTATTACTAACCTCGGGTGGAAGGATGATGTCTTCGTTGATGTCCGTACGTCTTCAGAATCTTCAAGTCTTCAGAGTAATACTTGTATGTCTCAACATTCCTAGACTTCCTAGTCTAACCTAACGAAGTTGACTCTAGTAACCTAATCAAGCAACTTATGAGTTTTAATACTAAAATATGACAACCAACCTTGACATACCAACACTTTACGGGTTCAATCGAGCAATGCTCGAACATCTTATATTTTGTCTCTTCCATAATTATGCTAGGGTCATACGTGAATTAAATTATTAAATGATGGTGAAGTAATATAAAAAACTATATCTAGCCACGCATCTTATTTTTTATCCCTTCTCTTTTCGAGTGGCATTGGAGTTATCCCTTTGTCCTTTCTAGTGATAATAACATTCTTAATTTTTTCACACATTCAATTTAACCTGTGCTAGTTAGTATCACATGCAATAGAAATATTGCAGAGAAAGACAAGGATAAAAAATTACCAATCTAATTAATTTGTGCTGGTGAATGAAGTAAATGGCCAAAAAGAAAAGAATAGAGAAAAGTGATAGGTACCCTCATAAATGAAGTTATTGGAGCTGGTTGTACATTGTTGTTAGCCATTTTTTACCTTGGAATAAAACCGCACCATGATTAAAAGAACAACTAAGAAACCACATGAAAAAAAACATGAAAATTTGATGATTCATATATTTTTTAAACAACAGAATACAAGGGGGCAAAACAAACCTGAAGTTAGACTTCTGAAAATCCTTAAAGTTGGGATAACCAGGGGGTAGAATCATCCTGAAATTAAGAGAACAAAGAACTACAAAATTAGGGGTTTGCATATATTATTTAACATATGAAATTGAAGAATATATCTAAAGAGAAAATACCTTCAATCAGTTTCTTATAAGCAAAACTTGTAATTTTGGGGCTTTACTTATAAGAGAGAAAATGGAAGATCAAGCGGGAAACATCTAGCCCAATTAGTTTTTCCTTTTGATTTACATGCCGCCAAAAAATTAAAGATTAACAAAATCGAAATGGTTTCTTAGCTTGAAAATCTCTGAATTAGGGATTTTCAATTCATGCATATTTTTTTCCTAATAAGTGACTCTTCTCCTTAAAATCTTTTTACAATTTCTTCAACCGAATCAAATCCTGATTCCTCGTCATATCCCTTTTAGCTTAGTTATCTCTATATTTTAGGTAATCAATAACAAAAAAAATAAAAATAAATCGGTTTCTTTATTTTAGGGAAGAAAAAAAGAAAATTTCTCTAAGATTTTCGATAGAAAATAAGAAATATGGGAACCTACTTCAAGTGATAACATTATGTAGACGAATATAATATAATAACTTACTATTTAGTTATGAGTCATTCAAATATCCAAGTAATACAAGTAGAGCTTTGATATCCTCGAACAAAATTAGGCGCATCGAAAACCAATTTAGCTAAACTATATCTTAGTAAAGGTACCATCATATGCTTCACGATGCACCAAATTAAGATACAACAGAACTGCGGATCTAATAACAACTTGCAAAGTGTTATGCAAGAAAAAAAAATCAAAGGTTCATGTTTGTTCTTTTTAAGAAAATATATTTTTTTTGGTTATATTTCTCGTGATAAAACCAAGGACTTTTATTATCCCAATAAATATTCAAACTCGCAGTAGATTGGTAGTAACATATGTGTCGGAGTGCGTTTTTAGTAAATATTCCGACTTTCTAGTTTCGGGAAAAAAAATTAACCTCAGCGGTGCGCTCCCATGCCAAAGATGTATCTAAATTATCCTCAAAATAACCTTGAGGACTGCTAGCTCTCAAGGAGAATGCTACCGAGAAAATGAACTTGTGCTAGGATTTTAATGCTACCGAGTGAATTTTAGGACGTGCTAACAAACTTCATCCATACTGAGAAATTCTGAGTTGGGATGCAAATTATCTTAAATCACGGGTAGATAACAATGCATTTGTGGTTAAACTTTGTTTTAAGTTGTATAAATTCCCAAAAGAAAATTCGTTCAAGAAATTTTTCGACGAGTCTTTACCTTCATTTCAGTACTTGCTCTTTGTGTGTAAGGTATAGATAGAGAAATAAAAATACACCTTTATTGCCTCACAACTCAATTACTTATTGTGAGATTGTAGGACTATTCAAATAAATGAAAAGATACCGAAGTGAGGTCAGTCAACTGTGGCTAAGGATCATTGCATCTATATCAAGTTGGGATTCCTACATGTGATTGTTTGACCAATTCATGTACACTAGGTACATATACAAAGAAACACCAAAGTTTATTAGTTTTGGTGTATCCATGAATTTTCAATATGTAATGAGAGTATGAACTCTCAGTCACTATTTTCTATTGAAATCTCGTAAGTTTTTTTGCAGGTGATTGTTTCTGAAGATGTGTCATAATAAAGAACTTGATCTTTGTGTTGTTGAGTTGAATGGAGAATTTTATTGATTGAGAAAAGGGTTTGGATTAACGGAGGAGAAGAGTGAGTTTTCTCTGAAAGACATGATCATCTTTTTCTACATACTACCTAACCCCTCATAGAGAATATCAAAGAGACTATGTGTTTGATAGTGACTTTTTTTCCAGAAGTAATTCTGGAGTACCGAGATATAAGTTGACTAAGAAAACTTTATACTGGGAATAAAAACAATTTAGAAGTAATCATTATCTTCCAAAACAAACGATGAATTTCATTTTAATTTCCAATTTAATAATAATTTCATTCTAATAGATAAATCTTAGAATATTTTCAAATCATAAAACGAGTATTTTTCATAATTACATTTGTGAAAAATTACTTCGAGGAATAAGATTTCTGCAAATTTATAAGTTATTGTTAAATATTATGTTATATGTGATAAAATATATTGTTACCAAAAACTTATTCTTCAACGGCGATGTATTCTTTTGTCACCATAAAGAATTCTTTATGACGGCATTTCAGTAATCACTGGAATCATGAACTGTGGTAAAATTATATTTTCATTGAAAATGACTAAAGAGACAAAATTTAGTTCGTTGCAGATGTTCTTTCTTGTTAAAAGTGGTTACTATATAAATATTTGCAACACAAAAATGATGATCGCTAAAAATAAACATAGCGTCAAATTTTTAGTTTCATTACTATAAAATTAGTTAACGAATTAATTTTTTTTAGTATAAAGTTTTTTTCATAATGAAAGTTATAAATTATTACCAAAAAGATTTTATGTCAATCTTTTAACATCGTCACAATAGAATTAAATGATGAGGAAATTTTATTATTACAAAAAACTTATCAGTGACTAAAATTTGTCTCTAAATGTAATCACTAAAAACTTATGAATGATGAAACTTGAGTCCCGTCTTAGAAAGCCTAAAAACAGTGACAACCTTTTTTTCTTTTTTTTTGCCACAATTAGTAACCTTCACCTATATTTTCTTGTAGTGAAGTTTATAATCCCTTCCTTGGTAATGGTCAGTTAGTGGGCATTTTTTTTGGAGAGGGGATGGTGGAGTCATGTTGTTAGACATGACTACTCCATTATCTACACTTTCCAATTCAAGTTTCCCATATTTTCAGGGGTGGTAGGCCTTTATCACATTGGAAAGTGGAAATTGAATAAATAAACTGATGTAAATGATCAAGGGAATTGATCGGGAATCAAATGGAATAATGCAAACAAGAATGGGTGCGAAGAAAGGAAAGAGGAAGTGCTCCCAAAATATATATTGGTGGAAACCACAGACGATCGAGAAGAGAGTTCCTATAATCACATAAAAACCGTGGAAGACGGGTGCTCTCACCCACACGAGATAATTATTAACAAGAAAATTGTTAATAAACACGATATAAGAGCCCTCTCATACCATAAAATCAGACAATGATGGAAAATTAACAACTCATAAAAACTTCAGACCTTCTAATATATATATACATATATATATATATATATATATATATATATATATATATATATATATATGTATATAACAAAAACTAAATCGTGATTCTAAGTAAGAAACTTAATTTGAAAACAAAAACATAAAAAGCCAAAGCATTATTCAAATACAACTACAAGATTTATGTAACGTTTTACATTTTGAAACGTAATATATATCACATAAATCATATATATTTTATATTTTTAAATACAAAATGGTAATATGCGAATCATAGGGAAGAAATTTATTTATTTCTCTGGTATAAAAAATGAACTAGCCTATACTTCTTCTTTCTTCTTTATAATTTTTCTTTTTAAATTTCGATTTCGTTTATGGTGGGTTTGGATGTAGAATTTTAAAGGTGGGATTTATGGGTCCATGGGATTTAGTGGAATTACGTTTTCTTCGGAATGTTTGGTTGCCAAAGTCCCTGGAATCATGTTTCCCACGGGAATCAGTTTTCCAGCAAATCCTCCATATGGATTCCGACCCCTCCCCCCCTAAAATTTCCTGGGAAACTTATCAAGGGATTTATTGACCCA
>JAJJMB010006700.1:0-22570 GCA_023531105.1 Papaver atlanticum | reverse complement strand
AATGCCTGACTTATGTATTGGTATGACTTTTATTAGTGAAACCGATCTTAAGTAATCACCTAAGATGGTATGATCGATATTTGTAGTTGGTGTGACCGATCCTTGTAAGAGGTTGTAACCGATCCTTGTAAGAGGTTGTAACTGATTCTAGTATGAGGTGTGACCGATCACAAGAGTATGTGTAATCGATCCTTGTAAGAGGTTGTAACCGTTTCTAGAGAGATGTTGTAACCGATCCTAGTGACTTGTGTGACCAATCACAAGTAATACCATAAGGAAGTGGTAACCGGTCCTGGTACTAACATGACCAAGTATGGTAAGTTGTGTAACCGGTCCTAGTAGCCACTTGGAGGTAAAACCAACCCTTGTGTTTGGTAGAACCGTAAGCCCATGAGTAGTGAATTGATATTCGATCAATCACATAGTTCTTGGAAATCATATGAACAAGTTCTAAACTTGCTTTGGAAGTGTGGCAAATCGGTTCCAAGATTGTAAGTATGAAAAAGGACTTACAAAGAAAGGATGTCGACATACTTTGAAAACGTGCAGTAATTCTTACCTATTATTGTTCAAAGATATTTCTTAATAACTAAAGGAGATCCCGAGCCGAAATAAATTAAGAATCTTTTAATTAAGGTTTTTGGTTTTAGATGCTTTTAATTACCAGCAATTAAATGCATATCTCTGGAGAATAATAATTAGTAATGTGCATTTACTAATTGTAGATTTTTTAGTGAGATTTCGGACAATATTGGACAAAGCATTTCCAGGAATTATGAAAACCGATTTTGGGCATTTATTGCATATCTTAAGAATAATTCGGTTTTGGAAATTCCTTGGTGTCCAAACTTCCTTGGTCTATAAATACCCAAGTTTGCATTTCTAGCAAACTATCCTAAAAGCCAGAAAAACTACCTAGTTGTGTTGTTACTGGTGGAACCGTCTATCCGGAGAGGAAAGTACCCTAATTAGGCGAAATCTCTTACGAGCGCTCGGTTTAAAGTCTTCTGTGGGATCAAGAAGCTCTACGAGTACCGTTGGTGGGAAACTAGATAATTGCGGTTTATTATTAGTTTTCGATTGATTTGATTGACTAACGGTTGTTGAACTTTGATTGCACCTAGTTTGTTTATGCTAGAGAATCTTCTCTTCTGATATAAGATTCACTCAAACTAGATCGAAGTGTCGACGGGATCTTTAGAACTGTTTTTAGATCTAAAGACATCTTGTGATAATCCATCGTTAACAGACTCCGTTCTGTATGTGATTGATCACAAGAGATTCAAGTTGTGGTGTGCAGGTGTTTATTGAAGATTAAAGAAGATTTGAAGACAAAGAAGATTTCTTATTGGGTTCATAATCTTTGGTGTGCACAAAACTTGATCGGCTGGGATCCAACTATAATCGGTTTATCTTTTGATAGATTGATTGTTAGTTGTGTAGATCGGCATCATCTATATAGCGTCTTGGTAGATTCTATATTGGTTGATTGCATAGTCTAGACTCTACTATTTTTTTAGTAGTTGATTAGATTGATCTAAGACCCGACAAAGGAGTTTATTGAGATAAACAGAAGAGCCTTTGTCTAACTCATATCACTTTGTTTGAAGGGAGTTGTTACATAACAAATTCTTTATTCCTTTACTGTATGGAATACGAACCAAAGGGATTGTTCCAAGTACGTGACTTTGCTGAAAGGTCGAGGCGTAGGAATACAGACGAAACTAGGTGAACTATAGGTTTAGTTGCTTGGTCTCAACTTTACGAAGTTTGGTTTAGATTTTGTATAGCGGCTTAATTATGAGAGTATCCAATCTGGACTAGGTCCCGGGGTTTTTCTGTATTTGCGGTTTCCTCGTTAACAAAATCTTGTTGTGCCATTTACTTTATTTTCCGCATTATAATTGTTTTATTATAATTAAAGTAGATTGCACTGTACGTTAACTAGGCACTTGATATTGATCCTATAAGGTTTCGGTTTTTACCGTTCATATTATCAAGTGAACACTTTATTGTAGTATTATCTGGATTTCATATCCATAGACGATCACACAAAGTGTATTGGATTTCTCCACTTGTCTTTGATATTTATTCACGTGTTAGGCCAGTCCGGACTAACCCTATTTCAAGTGGACACCGTGTTGAAATATTCCTTAAGTGATTGTTGCTCCAAGAGGTTTATACACGGTGGGTCTTGTAATAGGTTGTGATCAAAGTAAAAGATTGTGGTATATTTGTGTACCCTTGTCTCTTCAGATAGTCAACTAAAACAAAAGTTGTTGCAAACTAGATTGTTGCTTATATCCAAGTTGCTGCATCACACGTCGGGGATCGGCCATAACGTATCCCTTTGGGTGGAACAACGGTCCATTGTAATATACAACGTTTGAAATCCGCAAAAATTGCGGTTTTCTCTATTCTCATCTCATTGTAAGGGTCGAACACAACCTCTTTGATAGTCATCGCGCCCAGAGTCAATCTCATATCTATCAGTGGACGATTGTTACTTGGCTTCGGAGTTGTTCAACACGTATCTCCAAGCTCTAATTGGGTTTTTTTTTTTCTAGAAGGTTTTGCTAGCTTTCACGTTTTACCAAAATATCCCTAAATTCGATTGCGACCCAAAATAATAAAGTTATTTATACTAAAAATATTTTTCTTGAGTTTGTTTTTCCATACGAAATCCAGAAGAAACCTATCGGCGTCTCTTCGGTTTAAAGTTATTTATACTTTTAGGGCAACATTTTCTGGTGCATGCTTTCTTTCTCTCTCTCTCTATATATATATATATATATATATATATATATATATATATATACACATTTACTTTTAGGGCTGTCCCTGAGTTCACTAACCTAAAAACGTAATTAAATTTCATTTAAGGGGAAGGAAAAGGGTACAGAACAAGGAAGGCAGGGGCTGACTGTACGACAAATGCTGACGAGAAAAGGGCTGACAGGGGCTTACCAAGGAAAGAAATTGGATGCGACTTTGTCTAAGTTAAAGGAAATAAGTGATTTGCTTCAAAAGGTGAGAGCTGTTAATTTTGTTTTAGCTTTAAGGTTCACGGGGCAGATTTTGTTTAGGTTTTTATTTTTGGATTAATTAAAAAAGTGTCCATAGTGTCGAAAGGTTTTAGTGATTCCAAGTAGTGCATTGTTTATTGTACTCTGTGCATTCTCTGTCTCTTATATACGACTCAAAAGGACTATTCTAGTGTTTTTTCTGTTCAGGTATTCTAAGTTATCAGCCAGGTCTTTTCTAAACACCCCTCCTTGAGTACTTATTTCACTGTTCAAGTTACTTGGAATAAATTGGAAGAGTTCACTTCAACGATCAAAAAGACTTTGTTGTTTCTATGTATAAGTCGTACCAATTTGTTTGCTTAGCTTCGTAAATTTTGCGTAAAAAGATGTTGTTTGCTCATTTTTCTGTTCTTGTACAGGCTGAACAGCAGGCATACAAGAAAAAGTACCCAATGAAAACTGAGCAGCAATTGGTGTTGGTGAAGCGAGAGAGGATTGTGCACAAGGAGTGTGAACGTTCGAGGAGACAACTTTACAATCAAAGGAGTGAAATTATCAAAAGCATTCCGTGTTTCTGGTTGATTGCTGTTCGTAATCTGGACTCCCCCATCATTATTTTCTGTCAGTATATTGAGTTTCTGATATATTTCCAGTAGTGTCTTACTGACAACACCATTACTTGGCTTGGCAATGTATTTGTTTTATTTCTTTTTGCAGTTTTCAAGTGATTATGCACTTCACCATCTCTTGAGCCGAGAAGATCGGAAGGTCGCTTTTCATTATGATCATATTACTTGACTGAGCTGTTTACTTCGTAGCTTTTATTTTCTAAATTTTGAAATATTGAATGCCGGAAGCTGACATCGTAATCTGTCCAACCATGATATTAACACATCATTCATTATTTGCAGATATTCAGATTCCTTAATTCTGTAAACGTTGAAGAGTCTGAAGACGAAGAAGGTGTCATATCTGGGTATACAATTACGTTGGTGAGTTTCCTCGACATCCCCATACAACTAGGGATTTTGTTTTTCTTTTTTCTTTGCTTTATTCTTTAATTTTTTGTCTTGATTGCAGAAATTTGATGAAAATCCTTACTTTGAAAATGAGATTCTTGAAAAGACAATATCATACACTGTCATGAGTATTAATGAATACACTGATGCTAAAGTGAAAATTGGTGTCAGCGATATCCACTGGAAAGAAGGCATGGTTGGTGACATGTCTTGTTAATTTATTTTGTTTTGTATTGCAGGTTTCAGAGTTAATTAAAAAGGATTTATGGCCAGATGCAGGCAGATATTTTGTCTATGTGAGTTTATTTGCTCTTTCCTGTTATTGCTACACAAATTTGGCCAGTAGATACTTTCTAATCCCTCTTTTCATTTTTCATTTGAGGCTATTCTTTTCATGCGTGGTGATGCGATCGACTTTGGTTTCTATTGTCATCCAGGGAAATTTAGATGATGGAAACAAGGTTGACCTTTATGCAATTGACAAGACAGCACGCTATACCTCGCCGCTACCCACAGTCTTCATATAAATTGGAAATTAAACATGAGCAGGAGTTCAAAATCTTTTGAATGCCAGGAGTAATGTATAACATGTTTGGTGGTGTACTTGGATTAACGGTGTCAGTTAGAGTGTTAACTGGTTAGTAGAAGTGGTTCAAAATTAGAAGTTTGTTATTTTTGAATGTATTTAAACTGATGACTCAATTTCAGTTCCATGTACTCAGGTTTATCATCTTTTATAAAGGGTGTTCCTTTACATACCCCTTAAAACACTAACAGTACCACTTTATCCCTGTACCCTTCTAGTTTATCAACCTACCCATCAAATGTGCTGACTTTATATACCCCCAAACATATCATCACGATATACTCCTTCCGTCCCACTATTAGTTGACCTATTTATATTTAGATTTTGTCTCATTAATAGTTGATTTTATATCATTTGATACCCATGTTTATATTCGTTACGTATGTGTTTTAAATGTTTTTCAATCATATAAAATTTACGAATATCTGTGATATAGTTTGAGAGATAAATCATTTCTAATTTATACTACTAGGTCAACTAATAGTGGGACGGAGGTAGTATATTTTATTTTAAAAAAAGAAAGATCTATCACGGATGAGACAGAAAAATAAAGTAAGTGAGAAAGCCCTCCTCCGCATGAATTTAGGTTGGGTTCTTGATTTAGAGGGATAGATTCATGGTCTCACTCATAGATAGGAAACAAACTATAATCAACTTTGCCTATTTAATTTGATTATGATTCTGGAATGCTTTCCAAATTTTGAGTTCTTTTGGTATCTGATTATTTTTATCTTTTTGGGTGTGATCCCTTGAAGTTTGTCTTGAGTCGTAAACGATCAAATAGAATAGAACCCGCTCCGTTCCATGGTAAACCGAATAAAACCAGACTAGATTTTGTGTCCGTGCTACGCACCGGGCGGTCTTGAAAATCATCTACCATCATTTCTTTTTACTTTTAACCATATTTTTGGTCTGGTGTGATGTGGCTTCGTCTCGCACAGTCGTGCATTTTTATTTGTGTCGCGGGGCTTCGCCCACCCCATCGTTTAGGATTTTTGATTTGGTGTGACTCGGCTTCGCCTCGCGCCCGTCCCAATGCATGCTTAGGATTTTTGATTTGGTCGTCCCAATGCATGCTTGGATCGGCTTCGCCTAGCCCCGTCCCAATGCATGCTTAAGAATTCTAATTTGGTGTGGCTCGGCTTCGCCTCGCCCCGTCCCTATGCATTTTTTATTTGGTGTGGCTCAGCTTCGCCCCGTCCTGATGCATGTTTAGGATTTTTTATTTAGTGTGGCTCGGCTTCGCCTCGCCCCGTCACTTAATTTTTTTTTTTTTGGAAATTTTAATAAAGTGCCACACTTTCTTTTTCAGATACAAGAAAGTGCCACTGTTTTTTTACAATACTTATTAAATGCCATTTCTGTTAGATTAAACGTATGGATCCACGTTATTGGTCAAAATCTAGCTGACTTAGTCAATTATCACAAGACCAGAAGAAAATTTGATGGTGCAATTACCTAACTCTCCTCTCAATACCAAACACCTGCTTATCTTCTACCATCAAATCGATAGAACAACCAGAGCTATGGATGCACTAACATTGTTCTTCTCTTCATCTTCAATTAAATCAGTACATGTACAACTGTTTCTTCTCCTGGTGCACGACCACAACGAACATCCATCTTCTTCGGTTCTTATCTAAATAAGAAAAATGGGTATTGGTTGAATTTGAGTTTGGTTCGAGTAAAGTAGGGAACAGGACGAAGAACTAATATACTGTGTTTATTTTTGATTTCGAATGGTGGCTTATTAAGAGCTATTTCAGAGTTTTAATGGGACTAGGAGACATGGTTTTTGTTCGGAATTGAATTCAGGGAAGGAACTTTTATAAGATCTCAACACAACAGCAACAAGACCTCACCTGTTTGTTGAAACTCCACAAAAAAAATCTGATACCCGTTTCCCATCACCACCAATTCTTATCTCCCACCAGCGGCATGAAAATTTGTTGCACCTGTTTGTAAGATGGACACGATTTTTCTTCTTCTTCTTTTCCTTAATACGCTAGAGCTTAATTGTTGATGGAGATCTAGTTTCATGGAGTTGGGGAAGAAGATGACGATCTGATCAGGTCCGATTCAAGTAATTCAAGGGGTTAATCGTCTTTTACCAATGCCATATTTTTGCCACATATGCCCTAACTGTTGTTAACTGTTTTGTCAACAAAAACGGGACGAAAAAGGTCAACACTGTGACATTTAATAAATTCTGATAAAAACGGTGACATTTTCTTAAACATAAATTGAAAGTGTGTCACTTTATTAAAATCCCCATTTTTTATTTGGTGTGGCTATGTTTCGCCTTGACCCAATGCATGCTTAGGATTTTTGATTTGGTGTTGTGCGGCTTCGCCACACCCCATCCCCATGCATTTTTGATTTGGTATGGCTCGGCTTCGCCACACCCTGTCGTGATGCATTTTTGATTTAGTGTGGCTCGACTTCACCTCGCCATGTCACTTAGGATTTTTGATTTGTTGTAGCTCGGATTTACCTTGCCCGGTCCCTTCAAAACTTTAAGTCATATGAGCTCTCACATCATGCGATGATAAAAATATGGTGCAATTGATTTTACAGGGGAGAAAGATATTTTTTCACTGCTCACATTAATAATTTTCAGTTCTAAGTTTACTAAAGTAGTTCTTACTGATTATTGTTCTTCTGTACATACCTTTCCTTTTTTCTCTCTCGGCACGATAGGTTTTCTGCGTTAATTTGATAAAAATGATTTCGTGAACTTCTCCCTCTGTGTACTTACGAGTGGTAAATTAAGAACATAACAAATATATGTGGTGTTCTGTTGATAACCATGGAAAGATGAATTAAGGAAATAACACTATAAAACTGACATAATAATTGGGTGGATGATAGTGGCACTTTACACTGGGTACACTAAGAAACATGGAATCTTAACACATAGGCTGTCCTAATTTTAGGGTTGGCGTTGTGCATCGAGCATCTATTTATTTTAACAGATTTTTGATTTGGTGTTTTTAACACATTTTTGATTTGGTGTGGCTTTACTCCATCCCCTAACGATGCATTTTCCACTTGGTGTGGTACGAGTGGGCTTCGAGACAAAGAGCACCAAGGTGTATTATATTAGTTTTAAATTTTTATATGGTATATATATATGTAGGTATGTACTTGAAACATTGCTTGTACTTATTGAAACATTGCTGGTACGTGCTAGTGTTGTTAAGACTACAGTACCTACGCAAAGTCATTCTATGTCCCTGAAAAGCTATGCACGCCCAAAATAAGGAGCTTAATTTGTTTAATACCTGCTTAGCTAAATTCGCAATAAGAAAAAAACGATGGCAAATATACAGATCCCCATTAATAAAACTATAAGAAAGGTTCGAAATGGTTAAACTGTATCACTTGTTGCGGCAAAAAAAAATTGATCAACACTGCCTAATTATTGTAGCTGCCGGATGAACCCACACAAAGACGATAAGAATGTAGTTGATTAAATATAATCTTTTAGAGTGATGGATTTACGTAGTTGCCTATGTAATATGGGTTGTGCAAGGCGTGACAAGCCGGCGTAAAAACTATGCTAAACTTTTCGGAGATTCTCTCTCCAAAAGTTACTGGAAAAAAACTTGTTACTGGAAAAAAAAAAGCTTCGGTTCTCGGTTCTCGGGATTTATATTCTGACAGCATCCCGTACTACATTAAGGAAAATGTATCGGTATATTACATGTCGATTTATAAGCAAAAATAGTTAACAATTCTTGTAATGCTTTTATAATATCTACCACAGCCAAAAATAGTTCCCTTAGCAGCTGCAGATGCAAGAAGAATCACATTTAATTGACCAACTTGTTCGTTTAATTCTGGATCATATGGTCCAATGGAACCTGTGCAACAATTGAACAAACTAAATTAATATTACATTCAACCAAGAAGGGCATTACAGTTACTCAAAATGAATAACAGTTTGTGAGTATACCTCCCATTTTTCCTCCAAAAAGTCCCCCATATGAAAGTTGTTTCTTTGTTGGAGAAACCAAAAAGTGCTAACCACACAGTAACAGCAAAGCTGGCATGAAAATGATCAACTAACACCTTACACAGCAATATATGGACATGACTATATAACAACTCAAATTCAAGATAAAGCTTAAAATAAAAATGAAAAATAATCTCTTTTGTTCTAGCTGGAGGAGTACAAAATGCAAAAGATCCAAATGCAATTGGGATCTTTACTCATATTGTCTGATCTCTAACACAACAAAATGCATTTGGCTACCCTGAAAAACATATCCAAAGCATTATACTGAGATTGGCACTCATTCTGGCAGCTATAAGATGAAATTTGACCTCCCACATCCAAACATCGAGAAAACCAAACCTTTAATTAGGCACTACATACCAAGTCTAGCCTACATTCATTAGAAACCTACTATGAATTACGCCGAATCAGAAAAATAACCTTTGATATAAATATATAGAGAGAAAATCAAACCTTTTGATTTATTTAAAGTAACAACAATTTAGGAAAACTTGGCATAAATCATGTGATTCGCATAAAAAAAATATATTTCTGGAACAGGTAGAAGGGATGATTACCTTGCTTTAACTAAACCCTTGTGTGGCTCTTGTCAATTTAAGAACTCAGCTTTCTTTCATCTATCTGAGCTCTTCCATTACAAAAGGAAAAGAAGATATCAAGCACATGAACTTCTGCAAGTATAAAAAGAAACAAATATTAACCTGTTCAGTGTATGGAAGATACTTTTTGATTTTAGAGGATGCAGGTATACTTTTTGATGATCCAGCTGTATAAACTAGAAATAATTTCACGGATAAGGTCAATACCAACATATCAGCTTTTAGTATACCCGCATCGTCTAAAATCAAAAAGTAACTCTCATTGTAAAAACCTAAAATCACAAAGTGAATGAATCAAGATATCAACGACAAAAATAAACCGAAATGGGGAAAATATCTACGCACCAGGCATCTCTGAAAACCATCCCCCATCACTTTCATATGCACCAAGAATCGTTTAGTTGATAGCAACACTTGCAGATGGAATAACATTGGTTCAGTAGTAAGCACACTAAACAAAAATATCATATAAACCAAAATTAATTTGAAAAAACATAATGAACAAAATTAAGCACACTAAAGAAAGGTGCATTCTCATCCCAACATTTTCATATCCACTGCCAGGTTTGGGGCTACTTGATCATGTTTTCATCTCCCTTTGTGAGTAGCTGCATTACAGGTTAACCACCATCTTGGCCTGAAAATTGTGAGGCTCGGCCCTAGTCTAAACAGTGGAAACTGTTTCATCCCACGATAAGCGGCCAAAAATTCTCGATAAATAAGCGGCGGAATGGTCTGCAATATTCAGAGATTTTAGAAACAATTAGAAGCAAGATAAATGAGAAAACTAAGAATCCCCGTGTTGATATGAATTGTTTTACTTGTTTGAATTTCCATTGCCAAAGGTTAATGCATAATCAAGAACCTACAACACGAAACACCCAAAAACAATTAAATCCAAGAGTCACATCGAGTTCAGAGTTCCTACTTATCTAAGTATCAAAACATTATACAAAAAGACAATAATAATGTTGTTACCAGTATCTAAACATTATACAAAACAAACTATAATCAAGAGTCACAACAGAGAACCAAGAAAGAACTGCAAAATATTGAAAAGCACGGGAAATAAAATAAAATCATTAATCAGATTCCCATCAGATTCAGATAACAATAGATGAGGAAGAAGAAATATAGAGGAAAACAAAACGGCTGGAGAAAAAGAAGTTAGGGTTTGCTCCACCGGTGGAAGAAAAGAGGGAAGAAAAAGAAGTTAGCGTTTGTTTGTTTTTTCCTCACGGAAAATAAAAAATTTCCTGGATTTAGATTTAGTTAAAATTTTGTTGCACACCTCCGACCAGTAAAGTTCCGCCAAGTGTCCTCACCAGGTTCAATATTGAATCTCTTTTCTAAACCATCGATGACGCTCACCATTCAACATGGGGCTCATATGAGTTAGGATTTTAAAGGAGTTAGATTAGTAGCATAATCCAAACGGGCACACCAACCATTAGTAATCTGCTGAACACAAAGTTCAGTTCAAAATAGCCCAACCTTTACTAATCTTAGCCTAGGAATTTATGATCATATATGAGTAGGCCTGTCAATGGAAGAATATCCGTCGGATATTAAGGAATCCGATATCCGACAGGTTAAGCACTATCGGATATTCGATATCCAATAATATCCTATAAGATATCAAAATCAGATATCGATTCCGATATGTTAAGCTATCGGATATCGGATAAATATCCGACAATATCCGTTTCTGACCAAAAAAAAATCAATAACCTGTAAAGCTTCATAGGTGAAATTTAAGTTTCATTTCTCATACATAAACAATCTTAAAACATTACTCTTAAATAGTTATGTCTCTAAATCTCTCACTCACACATACATGAAAAGAAGCACAAGCAAATGCTAAAGAAAGTAAGAAACTTCGAAGCACTAAGTATGATAAGTAGGCCTGCCCAGTCTCCAACTCTCTTGTCTTCAGTCTTCTTCGATTTCCATATCTGCATTATAACAAGTCAACATTTAGATAAGATATACAACTACATCTATAAGTAGTAATAATAGAAACTAGGAAGAATAACAGATGAAAGATGCACTGAGTTTAAGCAAAAAAAAAGAGGAAGAAATGTTACCTTCATCAAAGAAATCTGGCAACCAATCGCTTAAGCACAACAATGCTTCAACAAGCTCTGGATCTAATGAAGCTCTGTGTGTTGTAAGCACTCTACCACCTGCACTGAACATTGATTCGGATGCCACACTGGGGACTGGGATAGCCAAGACATCTCTTGCCATCTTTGCAAGAGTTGGGTACTTAGGTGCATTTAGCTTCCACCAACTCAAGATTTCAAACAAATACTCATCTTTTGGTGAGCCTTTGCTAAGCATTGGTTCTTCTAAGTACTTGTCCAACTCATATTTCTGCACCTCAACTTCAATGTTTTCCATCATAAACTCATCATAATCAGAATCACGTACCTCATCTAGATTGCCTGAATCCATCATACTTGAGCTAGAGACAGAGCTGAGAGCGCCAAAATAGTGTTCATCTGCATTTGAGTTTTGTGAGTCATATGCATTGAAAAGAGCTGTCAATTGTAGTTTTATGAGTCATGTTACACAACAATACTCATCTTTAGTATGCTTAGCAGTGCACATATCAGTTGTAAGACTACATCTAAAGGTCAAATTATCCAATGCTAGTTGCAATTCTTGTTTCTCTTCACGAAAAAACTTCATCACATCACTTCTAGTTGTATTTCTACACATGATCTTAGCAGTAGGGTTCAAGGACTTGCAAAACATTCTAAAGTAAAAATGTTGAGCCATGTTTAAAGGGTAATCATGCTTAGCAATCATTTTAGCCATGTATTCCCTAGAAACTGCAGGATCATACTTGTAATTAGCTAATTTTACAGCTCATTTACCTGCTGTTTTTAGTGAAGCAGTAATTTGTTGTTGTCCAGCCTTGTTCTGTGGTCTCTCTCGGCAAGTCTTTAGATGATTAGACAACCTGGTAGTACCAGTCTGACTACCAGCATCAATTACCTTTTTGCAATGATTGCATGTACCTAGTACAACAGCTTCCCTCACATGTTTTTTGTTGCGTCTTACTTCAACATCCCTTTCAAATTCATCCCACACAGGTGACCTTGTTCTTCTAAGTCTTTTCTTCAGAGCAGTTACCAATGGATCCTCATCAGCTTCTCTATCTTCATCATCTTTATTAGAGCCTGGCATGGTATCATCAGCTGGGTTCTCTTCTGGTTCTGGTAATCTCCTAGTGTCACTAGTACCATGTGTTGAGCCAATTGCTGAAGCTTGAACACTTTCACTTTGTGATTGTGATTGTGAACCATCCATAGAAATGATGTCATTTGATTGAGATTGAGGAAAAGGGGTTGACTTTGAGGTTGCAACTGTCTTGCCCTTGGCTGGTTTTTTAAACATTTTTGCAATTGCCTATATTAAAATTAAACACAGAATAAGTTACCAAAGAAATGATTGAGAAGAAAACCCAAATTTTGAAACAGCAACAGAAACCCTAATATGCAATTTCTGATTTCAAAACCCTAATAAATTATAATTTCATAGAAACTCATACAAATTCATCACTCTATATCATCAAATTCTATCAACAAACCCAAAAACAAAATAACTTTCAGAGAGAGTCAGAGAGAGATTAGTACCAGCGTAATTTAGGGTATAGTTTAATCCATTACACCCTCGATCTTTCATTCCAAGTTTAAGAAATTGATGTTGCAGAAGATGACCAACTCCTGATGCTAAAACGAAAAAAAAAAAAGAATAGAAAGATTGATTTGTTGCAGAGATTCAGTGGAGAGTGGAGACAGTGGAGAGGCGGTGAGAACTGAAAAGAGAAGAAAAAAAGAAAAACGAAATGAGTTCCACTTCGAGTCTTCGACGGCTAGCTAGGTATAGGAAAAATAGAAAATTACAAATATGCCCCTGTTATATCGGATATTAAGCAAACAGATATAGCCTAATCCGATTCCGATATGTTAAGGAAGAAATATCCGATAAATATCCGTATCCGATATCCGGTAAAACGGATAAAATCCTATAGGATCTCGAATAATCAGAAATGGATTCCAGATATCGGACATATATTGACAGGCCTACTTCGACTGCTAGTTAGGTATAGGAAAAATAGAAAATTATAAAAACGCCCATGTTATATCGGATATCGGATATTAAGCAAACGGATATAGCCTAATCCGATTCCGATATGTTAAGGAAAAAATATACGATAAATATCCGTATCCAATATCCGGTAAAACGGATAAACTCCTATAGGATCTCGAATAATCGGAAATGGATTCCGGATATCGGACATATATTGACAAGCCTATATATGAGCCATATTCTATGACATTTTGATTTGAATGTAACATTAGTCTTTTCAATATCAATTATGAACATCAAATCTCTGATGTACCAATGAATTGATCATGGCATCACTCTGAAGTTTAAAGGTTGCAGTTACAATGTTCGTTCTGGTTTTTGTGATATATAAATTGCTTTTACTATTATACAATGGCTACAGGATTAAAATTATGCCCTGAAAGATCTTTTTTGATGAGAGAGAGAGGGGGTAGTATAAAAAGAATCCAATAATTTTAAGATTTTCAGGTTAACGGAATAATAACTAATATAACTAACAATTGGGGTTAATGGAATAATAACTAATATAACTAACAATTGGGGGTATCGTAATTGGGGATATCGTTAGTGTTTTCAGGGGTATATAAAGGAAGACCCTTTATAAAAGTGAATAATTCTTAGAATTTCGTGAGTTTTAGAAATACGTCTTTTATTTGGCACTTATCAAAATAGGAAAACTCTGATCTCTTTATTTCCAATTCATTTCCATCGTCACCCATTTCCATTTTTTCATCAACCAACTTTCCCCCCTTTTTCGACTATCCACGGTCTAAAAAACGATAAATTGTTGGGGGGGTTTTCCGGCTGTTTTCTGGGTTTTTTTTTTTTTTTTACTTAAATTTCATTTAAAATCGAAACTGTAAGCGCTTCTATATCTGTCATCTTTCTGAAAAACAAATTTACCTATAATAGAACAGAATCATTGAGAACAAATACAACACATGAGTTTTAATCGTATCACCTCATAATCCTTTGATAAAGCCTACCTAAAAAGGCTAGAACTTAATCCCGCTAAATCAAAAAGCCACACAAACCATATAGGGATATCACAATATGAGATCGAATAATTAGGCTAATAAAAACCGAAACTAACATCTCATAAACCGAAAGCAATAGCATAAAAATATTCATTCACACAGGCTATGCAATCGGAACTATCAAATGATGAAACAAAGATTATAAAATATAAAATTTATTTATTCATAATAATTGATAGTTTTATTCGAATAGACCTTATACAAAATATTGAAATGAATCAACACATTGGATAGTATATTCCTAAATAAAAACTTAATCTTATTTTTCTTCCATGAGCAACTTAATTCTTCATATCCGTTGTAGAAGAAGGTAGGTTGTTATTATTCTCAATCTTGAGCTTGTGAATTTCCTCAAGAAGATAACCTTGTTGCTTGACCAGAATTTCTTGCAACTGAGAAGTTTTGGTGAAGAACTCTGCAAGAGCATGTAATTTTGTCTTAGATTGAACACAAATTGTGTCAATATCTCAATACACTGATCTTTCTTCAGTATATTTTCTCTTTCCTTTTTACTAAGCCAATCTTTTTTTTTTTATTCTTTTACTTCGGTTTCTTGGCATCAAGGGATGGTGCGGAATTATTCATAAAGAACTCTTTTAGATCAAGCACCTTTGCAAGAGAAGACATTGGATCCTGACTCATAGTTCGGACAAGGACTGGCCAGAGAGTGAGGAGAATCCTTTATTAATTCCAAAAAGATTCGGAAATATCATACTACTAAAAATATAATATTCCTACAATTAAGGATATATCTCAAAATATATTTTCAATTACTAGATTTTATATTCCCATAACTAATACACATAACTGCCTTAATTTCGCTTCCTCAAACACAGATGACACACATGGTGAGGATGCAATCTAATACCGATTAGGTGGTATTAGTATGAGATTTTCTCTCATTATGGGATTTAGAATATACAAAATATTCTTGATCTAGTGAAGTATGATCCTTAAAACTTCTCTTGTTACCTTGATGCACCAAAATTTTCGAAGACTGGACAAGATGATATTGATCACCTTGATGATTCTTAGAATTACGTAAGGACATCTTAGCAATTCTTGGATTCAAGACAGTTGTGCACTTTGTCTTATTTTCCCTTGTACCATTATTAGAATTTACAACATCGGAAGATGCATCCATTTTCAAAATGGTTAAATCACTTATGGAACAAGCCGGAGTAAAATTAACAATTAGTGCAATATTAGTTGTTTCCTCTTCTTCAGAATTATATGAATCTGAGGTCTCATCCAAAGTTACAGCTAACACTTTACTTCCAGTGTATTTCCTTAGATTAGGATAGTCTTTAGCCAAATGACCGAAACCTTTACATTTGAAGCACTGAGGCTGATATTCATCATCTTCTTCTTGATCCTTTTTGTTCTTGGATGGAACACGATCATGAGGACGAGAAGAACAATGACTATCTTTAATGAATCTCTTATTTATTTTCTTTAAGAGATCCATAAACTGTCTGATGATTAGAGACAATGTTAATTCAATATCATCATCTGAATCTTTTGCAATGAATTCATTGGAATCATTTACCAATCTATTTTTCTCCACTAGAGCTTTTGGAATTTTTTCAGCTTTAAAAGCAATCCATTTAGCTTGAATAGATTGGGATTCACGATCAAAGATCTTTAACTTTCCAACAAGTGTGCTTCAAGAGAGATGCTTGAAAGATTATTCACTTCCATGATTGCATGTTTCTTAGATTCTATCTAGATGGAAATGATCTAAGAATTTTGCAAACTATATCCTTTTTAGAAATAGTTTTTTCAAGAGAGAAAAAAGCATTAACTATCTCAGAGAGCTTAACATAAAACTCTTCAAAAGTATCATTGTCATCCACTCGAAGGTTTTCCCAATCAGAAGTAAGGGTTTGAAGTCTAGCTTCTTTTTATGATATATTACCTTCGAATACAATCTGAAGATTATCCCAAGATTCCTTTGAAGTTTGGCATGTGGATACATAATGTTGAAGATCTCGACTTATAGTAATCGGTTGTTATTGAACATAACAAACGCGTTAAAACACTAGACATGTAAAAAGAAAATCCTAGAAATATTCCACAACATCATACAAATAGAAATGCTCTATTTATTTATTTATTGTCTTCCTTGATTCCAAAATGCTTGCATATGTCTAACAAAATAAGCATCATTAGGATTAGGTTTAAGGAACAAAAAGAAAGAAAGAAAATTATAGAACAATGGTAAAGCGAATAACAAAGATTTGTCTTGTGTATCTGGGAGTTACAAATGCATTTATCATGTGTACTCATAAGTTACACATGCATATAATATGTGTAACTAGACGTTACACATGCATCTGACTTGTGTAACTCTTAGTTACACATACATATTACTTGTGTTTCTGGAACTGTCTACAAGCACATTATATAGATTGTTATATTCAATACAAATATACATAAGAAAGGGCAAGTGTTGATTCCTGCATCGTCAATCCATTGCAGGTGTAGATTCCTGCATCTTGAAGCTATTTAATGTCTATAAGTTAGAATGTCTTGTCTAGAAAGACAGTTAACTATACGTAAATTTTGAGCTTTACGTACACGGAAGATTAATGAAATGCACAAAGATTGAACACAATCATATCTAACTTTACCAGTGAAAGCACCTTATTTCTTCACCCAGCAGTTTTGTGCAGCCACTTGAATCTCAAGATGCAACAAACTTCTACCCGAGGTAAGAAACACAAATGGAGGAGTGACCACAATCTCTGTACAAAAAAACATTCCCAACTACATTTAAATTATTTGATTTGTGATTCTTATTCACAATTTCATCTGGTTTTCAAATTGTTTAAGCTTCAGATATGTTCAAACAAATTAAACAACAACAATTGATGATAAAAAACAGAGAACCAAACAAATCAAACAAAATCAAACCTAACTAACAAAATATATAGTGGATGTGTAGAGGAAAGTTACACACGCTAATTGGATGTGTAAACGCAAGTTACACATGCAATTTGGACGTGTATACGAAAGTTACACATGTTGTGCATCATCATCAAAATGAGAAACTCAATCACATTGAAATATTAATTAAATTCTGAACAAAATAACAGTAAACTCAAACCATAAAGTTTGTACAATTTCAATATGATACATTCAAACCACAGAGTTTAAACAATTGAAGTGAACCTTAACAACTCATTCAGAAAAGCTAAAACATGAAAATTCAAATGTAGTGTTAGCCACAGACCTGCGTATCAGAGATGTTATGAATCTTTTTTATGATTTCCATCAACACCGTTACTAATCTTTGTAATCAAATCATCACTAGCCAACAACATATCCTTGGATTGAAAATTATTCAGACTCGATTCTTCTTTTACCACATAGCTAACTTAAACAGATGGATTAACATATATAATTAGATTTAAAAAATGAAATTATTTTTTTTCGAGATTATTTGATGGGTAATGAAGATTTAAGTTTACTGATTATGAATTTGAAATCAGATTTAAGATCGGGATAAACGATTGATAGATCGATCAAATCTCATAGATGAACCCCAAAAAAAATATTGATTTTTTTTCTAATTTTTTTTAGGTAAAAATGAAAACATGATGAGATGATTACAGATTTAACTTCCGATCGCGTATCGGATAACAAACTTTATGGGAGATCGAAGATTTTGCTTTCTGAAACGTTAAAGTTGATCAAAGAAAAAGAAAAAGTTACAACTTATCTCTGTTTCTCGGTGAAACATTTGATGTAGCTTCGACTGAATATCCTTGACAAACACAAAATAAAATCGAATCATATCTTTGATCAACGACGAAGAACCCTAGAATTTATTTTCGCCTGAGAGAGACAATGAAGATGAGGGAGAAGGAGAATGTAGAAATGAAAATATCTGTTGATTTTATTCTTGTATATATATAAAAGGGTAAAATTGCCATTACGAAAATACATAGATTGAAATTGTGGCTAGATCTGGAAAAATAAATATGATATTTGGGCCTAGTGATTTCATTTTCCTAAAGTATGGAGTAGCTTATAAACCTCGTTTAATTGGGGGATCCTAAAAACCAATTAGGGGCCTCCCACTGGAGGACAAAATAGGTCATTAAAACCTAATTAGAGTCATCCCTTATCCATTTTTTTTAAAATGGCTAAACTACCCTTGAGTGATTATTGTTAATAATTAACTAAGTTAAAGTAATTAGTGTGATTAGATTATATTAGACTAAAATCAGATTTTTGAATTAAATTTAGATTTTTTTTATTTTTGTTTGTGAGTTCGAGAAGAAGAGGAGGAGGTTTTAGAGGAAAACTTAAGGTATTTAGAAGTGATTCAAGTAGGGGAAATGATGTTGGGGAAGATTCTAGCAACAAAGATGATTGTGTTGATGGTAAGATTATCTTAAATTCTCCTATGGATTGGATATGTCATAACACAGAGAAAGAGTCATCAATGTCGAGGGGTGTATACCCTAACGACTCTACAAAGTCGTCAATGTATTGACACAAAAAATAACGACTTAAACTTGCAACTTTTCCAGGTTATGAAAAATCGTAAGGGTAATATGATACACCCTGATGACTCTTAGTAGAGTCGTTATTTTGTGTGTTTATATCAAGACGACTCTAAAAATTTTTGGGACAGATAAGTTGTGTTTTTTCATCTAGGGTCGTTGACGTTTAAAAAAGGTCGTTCATAGAGGATCGTCATAGGTTTCTATATTATTTTAACGACTCTAATCTATGGAAAAAAATATGAAAAACCAGAAATAGGGTCGTTATCTTCCTCATCATATACCCTAATGTTTTTTTTATGGTCTCTATATGCATATGAAAAATCGTTAAGGTTTAGGTTTGTCGGGTTGACGACCCTCTTACTGCAACTGAAAATTTTCGAGTGATTTTTTCTTCTTCTTGGGGTCGTTAATGGAGGAGAAGAAAAGAGTCGAGAGAGTGAGTGGGGAAGGGTTATAAGATTAAGGTAATAGGATTTTAAGATTTATTTTTAACGAAGGGTAAAATAGTATTTCACTAAATTTTGGTACGCCCCTAAAATATTTGGGGTAGGAATAAAATGGTTGAGGCCCCTAATTGGTTTTTAGGGCCCCCAATTAAATGAGGCTTATAAATTATCCATTTTGTAGGGTTTTTAATCCTCGTTAATTGTGGGCCTTGCACTAGAGGACAAAAAAGGACATCCAAACCTAATTTGGGTCACCCATTATCCAAAATCTTTTTAAATGGTTAAACTGCCCCTGGATGATTAGTGTTAATAATTAATTAAAGTTAAGTTAATGATTAGTGGTTAGATTAAAATCAGATTTTAGAAATAGAATTTGGGTGGAACGCGACGCTGGCGGGGGAGTTAGAGTTTTTTTGTGTTGAGAAGAAGAAGAAGAAGAAGAAAACCTAGGGTTTTTAGTAATGAGTGATTCAAGTGGAGGGAATGATGTTAGTGAAAGTTCAAATAACAAACATGATTGTGTTGATGGTAAGATTGTGTCAACTAATCATATGGATTGGATGTATGATGAAGAGATGTTAATAGAGGAGCCATGAATAATGGTGCAAATGAAGATCTTATTGCTCAAAATGAAGGAACTAATCCTCAAAATGAAGAACCTGGAGCTCAAAACAATCAGGTAAACTTCTTATGCTCTTCAAATTGTCTGTTTGTTGTTACAAGTGGTCGAATCATAGACACTATGCAACAACTCAGAGTAAGGGTCGTTACTGTCGGGGGTTGTATACACTAACGACCCTACAAAGTCTTCATTGTATTGACACTATCAATGACGACGCAAACCTGCAACTTTTGCAGGGGATGAAAAATCGTCAAGGTAGTGTGATAACCATTAACGACTCCAAGTAGCTAGTTCTCTGTAAAAAAAATTCTCTTTGGGTCGTCATACGGATATTCATATAGTGTGACGACCCTAACCAATGATAAAGAATTTTAGTTAGAGACGTCACTTTCAATACTCCTATAGCCTAACGGCCTTTTTTGTTGATTTTTATGATTTTTGATTTCGTAGAATCATTTCATTGAATCGTAAAAGCCATACATCTTTCATAGCGTTACAATGAAGGAAATTAAATACATTAGATAATAATGGTGTACTTAAACACTTATTCATATAGGTTGTAGCCATAGATAGTGCCTTCTATGATACAGTAGCAATCCTCGAGCTCAAACGATTTCCCCCGGATAGCCTCATATCGAGCACAAGCAAACCGCCACTAAAAATACAAAGCAAATATAAGTTAGTCTGTTTGCATCATTCAAAACTTGGGATAACGAATGTGTATGTGTTTAAATACTTACTCTTACAGTACCTAATAAATCGGGTTAGGCTTCCTTTACACCTTTCAATTCTTTTTCGAAAGCTTCGCATTCTACGAATATCTCCTCAAACCTTTCATTGACGAGTTTCAAAGTCCTTGAGTTACAATTTCCGTCTAACGCCACAAATACGATGAATACACGGTTCCACCAAGTATCGGATGTTTGATCAATGTCTTTTCCTAGATGTTCAAAGTGTTCTTTGAGTGTCATCCAAGCTCTCACAATGGCGCAATTCTCTTCGTAAGTGTAGGGAGTAGCCATGGTGTTTCCTTCTTTTTTTTTGTCTTAGATGATAAATGAAAAGGAATGTGAATGTTGAGAGTTATGGTTTGGGTGAAGAAGAGGTGAGATATGGGTATCTATTTATAGCAATTAACGACCCAACGGCTAAGTTTTTGATTTTTTTTTTCCGTTGGTCGACTCAACCACATTGGTTGAATTCAAAATCTGCATTAACTTCAGCTAGGGTCGTTAATTGACATATTAAATAAGTTACGACCCTTTAAGATAAAGAGAGTCGTCCTCTCTTATGTTTATTGGCTGACGACTTTTGTATCAAAAAGTCTCTGTGTTAAGTAACATTTAGAGTCGTCAATCCATATTTCTCCAAAAGTGACGACTCAAACTAAAAATTGCAAATAAACATTAGAGTCGTCATTTGTATATTTACAAACCTTGACGACCCTTGTTGGGAATTTTTACCAAATAAATTTGTGAACTCATTTTATTGAATCGTAAGAAAACATACATGTACTATAAACTAAATTAGAAGGAAAAGACATAAAATAGTTCACTCCATCGCGATTGAACACTTAGGGATATGCGGTGAATGTCCAGGTACTTTCTACCAAGAGACGATAGCAATCCTCATGCGAAAACTCCTTGCCGTACTTAAATTCGTATTGGCTGCGACCCAAAGAGTACTGGAAAAACAATTTATTTATAAGTTAGCGTTGTTTAATAAAAATAACCAAAGAAACAATTTTTGATGAACATTGACAAACTTACTCTATCCATCTGAGGTTCGTTTGGAAGAGCGTCGTGCTGAGCTTTCAATTAGTCTTTCAACGCTTCACATTCATTGTATAAATAATCGTATCTTTCCCTTATCTGCTGGAGCGTCCTTCTATAACGATTTCCGTTTAGTGCTTTGAAAAACGTAAATACACGTTTCCACCAATCATTGGATGTTTGATCCATGTTAAGGTACGGATCTCCGGTTGCGCCATGGTTAGTATAGACCCAGTGCTCTCTTTCAAAGTCGTGCTTCGTGACCTTGATGTGTGCTAAAAATAGCAACATCTTCTTGATTATTGAATGGAGTTTGAGCCATTTTTGTTATTTGAAAGTGATAAGTGAATGAATTAGGATGATTGAAAATGATGGGTGAATAATTTTGAAATGGATAGGTCTCCTTTTATAGGATATAAATATCCTACGGTTATTATTTTGAAGAAAAAAAATGGTTACCTTTTTCCCAAATCTGCAATAACTACTCCTAGGAGTCAAACGTGCCTTTAATTTTTAAAATTCGCAATAACTGCATCTAGAGTCGTCAATTTAGATATATATATATATATACCCTAACGACTCTACATGAAAACTGAAACCAATGGTGTATATTTGTCAATGTAGAGTCGTCAATGGTTATGTTGGGTCATCATTGGTTGAAAAAGGGTCGTTCTTTTTCTAAAACAAACCCTGACGACTCTAACCCTGGGACTAAGATCAGGTTTTCAGGCAATTAATTCGTCAGCCTGCAAAATAAGGTGACGACCTTTAGGGTCGTTAGTCTG
>JAJJMB010006696.1:0-13037 GCA_023531105.1 Papaver atlanticum | reverse complement strand
GTATGTGCAAGAACTGAAGTTTAATATACCCATGGTAAGATTGCTTTGCCGAAAACACCTATTTAATCAGTTCCTGGAGAAAATTCAATTAGAAACACAAAAGTCAGGCAAAAAAATTTTTTTTTTTTTTCCGGAAGTAAGGATTCAGGTCCATTTTCATGAACATATGATTCAAGGCCAAAAAACAAAGATTGGGCAGTTTTGTTGTTAAGTAGTTCCTTTGATGCAAGTTAATGCTGTTTAAGCAGTATTTGGCTAAAGAAAAGTTTTTTCTTTCTTTTTTAGGATGCACTATATGAAATAATCTATAATGCATATTGATTTGTATTTTCTTCAGAGACTGTGCCGGCCAATTTGAGCTTAAATAAATAAACAAAGGCCGATTTTCAAACATTCTGTTTATCTTCTTCTGTTTTGTTTTGTATATTTGGAACTAAACAAGAAAGATTACACCTTCCAAGATTTCAAACTAACAGAAAATAGAAAATTGTATGATCCTACTCATTTAACTATGAAAAGTTAGGCTGTAATTTGACATCTAAGTAAATGAATGGATGGCAGTGCAATGGATGTGAAGTTTTGATTTGATTCATGACAGAGTGATTGCCACCATAAATTATCATACTTTACACAGCTGTGCAATGGATGTGAAGTTTTGAATTGATTCATAACAGTGTTTGGCACCTTAAATAAGGCAAACAATTTGTTTCAATATCTTAAAGCAATTAAACAGTTATAATCTGTTGTTGTTAGAAGGTCTGCAACATGTGCCAGGAAAATCCCCGTCCTACTTCAACCGAAAATTCCCCATATTCTTATTCTCCTTCTAGACCAAAATCCCAACCATATGGAAGTAGAACAACCCCACCATAAAATCCAAACCCAATGCTGCTAATACCATAAAATTTAGAGGTGGAGCAAGAGATGAACCAACGACAGAAAAAATTAGCCCAAGAAAAATCTCAGTCTAACATGACCGGGTCCATGAAAAACCAACGTACCTAATAGAAACAATATTCTCAGAAAAAGTATTTCAACAATTTGAACAAGCATAAAATTCTTACAACAAACACTAACGTAATAAATAGGCAACAACATTATCTATGGGAAAAAGAATATAACATGTTAAAGAAACAAATAGAAATAGAACAACAAAATGAACAATTTCATAACACTGGTGATATAGATGAGGAAGATAACGAAATTGACAGTATTGATTAGTAAATAAAATAGTTAGTTTGAAGCATTTGAATAGTAAGTTACTATAAAATAGTTAGTTTAATGTATTAGTTTTAGCAATTAGCATGAACTTAAAATTTAGTGTTAGTTACTATAATTTAAATGTAATAGTTAGTTTTAACTAAAATGTAATTTTCTCAAATTTAGTGATCGTTTATTAAGAACGCGCGATTGGGGATACTTAAACTAATTGGGGGATATAAATTACTTTCCCCAACCAATAGTGTCCGCTAAGGGGTGTTTTTGGGGGGCGGAAATACTAAAATACCCTTATATCTACTCCTAACATGATGAATACCCTACTGTTTTTTGCGCCGGCATAGTTTTTAGGATGAATACCATGCCGATATTAGTGCCGGCATGATTTTTAGGATGAATGTCATGCCGATATCTAGTGCTGGCATGGTTTTTAGGATGAATGTCATGCCGATATCTGGTGCCGGCATGGTTCTCCAGGACGAATACCATGTCGATACTAGTGTCGGCATGGTTTTTAGGATGAATACCATGCCGATACTTGCTATTTCAGACAAATTTTCTGTATGTTTTTGTCCTCAAACCGGCACGGTACACTTGGGAATCGACCATGCCGGCACTACTACCGGCATGCTCGATAATGAACTTTCTGTGCCGGCAGTGTACTTACAATTTCAAAATTGAGGGATATTGTGTATCGGCATGGTGAAAGTATGAGTACCATGCCGATTTGGTCCCTACCGGCATGGTATTCATACTTTTATCATGCCGGCACTGAGTTTTTCAGGCTTAACAATGGCGGATTCAAACAAAAAAAATCAAATTTCAATACATTAATACCTATATATGACTAATTGGAGCACTTGTATATTCATCTTGTTTACTTTCCTAGGTTGGTTCTTCACCTAAACCTTCATGATCATAAATATCTTAATTTGATGTTGCTGCATCAACAAATTCAATGATAATGATTTATTCTAATGATTATCAAACTAATCTATTAACTTACCTAATTATATTTAACCACTAAACATGATTAGTGAGGGGTAGATTAGGAATTAGTTAAAATACATGGATAAGGGGTGACTCTGATTTACTATTTATATCCCGTTTTTGTCTTTTTCCTTTATCCCCCAATTAATATAAGTATCCCCCAATTGCGCGTTCTTTATTAATTACTAGAAATTCATATTATTACATAAACTATAAAACTCAAAACAGAATAACAATTAAAATGATAAAATTATCCAATTGAGCTTCACAGATGCCCGCTCGATCATCCAAACTTAATCCAAAGAAGCGATTTTAGATCCTCTCTCAACCTCCCTTATAAATTTTGGGTTTGAATGTAACTAGTCATACCCGCATAATGGTCTAATTTCAGGCCTTAAATATTGATCCGAATAACTAATATAAGTCCTACAACTCCTATCATGTCTGGTTTCCTGAATTACCATATTATCCAAAATTATGTAGTTTTATCCATTTTACGAGGACCAAAACCTCCATATGGTCCACAAACAACAATAACAAACTTCATAATTAAGATTCCAAATGCACGTTCAATATCCTTCCCCAAACTCATTTGTTTCATGTTAAAATAAATCACTGAACGACTCACTTCGCTATTGGGAGGCTAATTTTACGTTTGAACTAAGGTTAACCATTTTGGATAGATTCCATCAGCATATAATACCTATGAGTGTAGTGATTCCCATTGATGGTGAAATTAACTTCATGGAAAATTTTACACTTTAGGTCTTCAAACAAACGCGATTTGTACAAACATTTATGTCATTTTTAAACCCGGAAGACCAAAAAAGCGTTTCATATACAATAATCATAAGTAGCAGCAGCTTCCAAAATAACAATTTCTTTTTGATAATGACCCTTATATTGACCTTTCCAAAAGGTACGACATCACTTCCACACCCAACACATACAATTAAGACTATATCGCTTGCCTAGAAAGCCCCTTTTCTCGTTTTGCACTTGTATTACTCTAACATCTGCTTAAGTTGTTTTTTCGTAAAAACGTTGGATCAAAATGATTAATGATAGTCTTACAAAATAATGGCAAATACTTATATGCAATTGTTTTTCCCATACGAAGATATTCATTGGTGGAATTAGCACCCACAACCTAGAATCCTTAGGGCTGCAGTAACCTTCTATTAATGAAATTAATAAAGGTTGTATCTGATAAAGGTGATCAATAATCTTTATCACCAAGTGTCGAGGAACTATGGAATCGACCCTGAAAATTTTGATTAGAGTACATACAGTTGGGAAGAAATAACGGCGCATCAGCTTCTAATGGTATAATTCATCCCTCGAAACGTGTATCTCTTGTAAATACTTATCTTAGCTCTTGAACCCTTGGTATCCGCCCTAAATGTAGTTGCATCATAGTGTTTGTCAGTTATCTATCCTATCTGATTTATCATCCGGTTATTGCAGTATCTGGATATACATTTTTTTATTCTTGATACCAAACGTCATGATATTTATTTGAATCTCTTCGTAAGAATCCAATAACCATGAAATTTATTTTAAGTAAAATGGAAGAGTTTATTATAGAAATAGATAGTAATTGTGAAATTTGTGGAAGAAACATATGAGTTAGTTAAGAACCACATTTGAAGGATACCCCCACAAATTTGGGAATACACAAAAACACGAAGAAAAAAAAGACATTATTAAGTAATTTGAAGAATACCATATCCAAGTAATTTTGGTAATGGCTAAATTATCCTTAATGAATTGGTGTTAATTAAATTAGTTGTAAGTTAGATTAATTAATTAGTAGAAAAACAAGTTAAGATCAAACGTAACATGTTGAGTGATTCTGATTTTTTTGGTTTTTAATTGTTAGGTATAGAATAGATAAACATAAGAAGAATAAGAAGGATTTTGAGAAATTTATGAGAAATGATAGATTTTAGTGACGATCAAATGAAGAACCAAACAAGTACTCCAAATAAGGTTAAATGTTACTTTTAAGATTTGATTCACAAGGAAAATGAAGAAACATACTTGCAATAGGCATAGGTAAACGATGACGATAATGCCTACTCTAGAGAATCGGCATTGTATTCATAATTTATCAATGTCGACACCCGGTATCCCCAATTTACCAGGATATAGTCGGAATGGACGAAATGATGAAGACGGTGCCGATTGTTGGTTGCGCAGTCGGCATGGAATAAATATTCACCAACTATGTCAAATGTCTCTTGATATTAAGCAGAAATTTTGGGTGTGTTTCGGCATAGATGCGTAAATAAGTTATATGCTGACAGTCGACAGTTGATATTAGACATTTTTTTGAGTATGCTGTAACCAATGGATAGTCGACAATGTGTATTTTCACATCTGAGAATTGGTACCACTGTCAGCATTGCATTCATAATGCATACAATATTGACTGCCACTGTGGGCATTGAATTCATCATGCATAAAATTCCAACTGTTACCTTTCATTGAACTTAGCTTGTTGTTCATATTTTTGTTTGATTTTTGAGGAAGAAGAGGATCCATCTCCACTTAACTATAAGTAACCCCCTAATTTTCATTTAAGTTCTTGGATTCTACAAATGTTAGGTTCTTTTTAAAGTTTATTAAGATAAAGGTTAGTATAGTATTTGCATCACTAAAACTTCCCCTTATGACAAAAATCCAGTTCCACTTAAGGCCATTCCTATGGGATGTATTTTGATCCCATTATAGACTCAACAAAAGAGAAAAATGGATGAGAAAACCGGTAAATTTAAGTTTGCCCATTGCGGTCTATGAAGAGACGCGCGTTTCTTGTCCAACCGTGTGGTTGAAAACAATCCGCCAGCTCAGTAAAAGCTGCGCGGCTCAACTTTACCTACTAGCGGATCCTTGCAAACCGCGGATCCCTTGTCCGCCCGCCAGCGTAGAAATATGGATTTTACCATCCAGCGGCTCTAATTTTTTTCTCTATAAATTCAGTTCATTTCAAATCCAAATTCACACCTTCTACACATTTAAATCTCTCAATCTCATATCATCTCAATACTCATTTTCTTGAATTTCAAGCACACATACTCAACACCATCTCAATCTATCATCAAATTTCTTAAAATCCTTTTCTACAACAAGCATGGCAACTCCCTTGCAATAATCACAACAACGAACACAACAAAAATCCGGCAGAGTTCGTGGTGTCAAGTTTACGATGGATGAAGATGAATCAATTTGTGGGAATTATGTATTCTTTACAGTAGATCAAATCAATGGTTGCCAGCAAGGGCTACATTTTATGGAAAAATCATTAAAAGAATTTGTGAAGAAACAGGTAACATCAATTCTCGTGATCCCAAAGGGTTGTATGGTCATTTTCATGCAATTAGCAAAGACGTTAGTAAATACGTAGCTTTGATCATACAAATGTTCTGATGCAAAAAAAATCGGTGAAGGTGAACCAAATATAGAGCGAAGATGGCGAGAAGAGTAACAAAGATCCAACAAAATCAGTTTCCAACACCATAATTTTTTCAACATTCTGAGGTACTTAACAAATTTAGTCCATACCTGTTGGATGGTAATTAAATGCCAACAAGATCACCATATAGTCCAATTTCGCAGGATTTCAAAATGGTGCACCTGTTTCCTCACCGGAAGGTAATGCATCTCCACATATTGGATTTCCAAGTAGTCAGGGACAACACAATTCCAATCTCGATGTTAATATCAATGTCAAAAGAAGAAGAGGGGGTCAAAAGCTGGAAAAGCAGCGAGAGACGCGGCCCTAAGAGCAGTATAAGGAGGTTCAAACGAGTTCAACTATTTCGAACACAAGGAAATAGAGCAGCAGATATAACAAAATAGAAGAACGAATCGAGGGCGAGTGTTAAGGCTGTTAGAGCACTGCTCAGTCGAACTCGCAAGCGTTGCTATTTCATGCTTGTTGTCAAGTTTAGTTACCAAAACTATAAGTCTTGATTTCTAGTCTACTTATAGCTAAGTCTCGGATTAGGATAGAAAGTGTAGTTGAACATTAGACTTCACGTAGTTCATCGATTGAAGACGAAGAACTACTAAGGGGAGCTTGTGGAACTTCATCAACAAAAGGTATGCGGAGACTTGAACTCATCTATCACTCAAAAGTTTATCTACTCTATCTCCTATTTAAGACAAAAGTCGTATAGCTATATAGACTTCGATTATACACATTTGATATTTCGATATGAGTTTAACTCGCTTACATATTTCTCGAAATATGTATTGGTAAGCTTTCGCTTTAACCAAGTTCATCTTATATTCTTGACGAAAGTCAAAAGATGATCATGTGAAAATTGCCTTGTAACATCTTACATGATTTGTGTGACACAGTCATTTGATGTAGACTCTGAATGTTTCGTATTGATCATTCAATCACTTGAAAATTGCTTCGAACCTAATAGTTTGTATGAGACATCTATTGTCGTCTTCTAAGAATGTTTCAATGATTGAAATGGGAGTTTAGAACAAATAACCATGATTGGATATAACACAATATGTGTACTTGTATGCTAATTGTTGCAAGATATTCCAAGTCCGGAAACCAAGTATGCATACCCGTATGCGTACTGGTTGGTTTATGAAAGTATGGGAACTCAGTGTGCATACCGGTATGCGTACTGGCATGAGTTTCAAGTTCCGGAATTTAACTAAGGTTGGATGGTATGCGTACCCATTCGCATACTGGCGACCCAAACTCGGTCTGGCCACTTAGGTATGCGTACCCGTTCGCATACTTGAGAAGTTTATGTTCTAAAATCGGTTTTTTCATGAACTAATATATTTATATATAATAAGGAATGCAATCTTTTGCAAACCGTGGCTATAATGTTCATGAATTGATTCGAGTTAATCAAAATCGATTTTGCTTTAATTGTGTCTTGTATACTTCTATGAGAATATAAACAATTGAACAACTCTAGAACTAGACAACCAAACTTGACATACCAACGCTTGGTGGGTTCAACCGAGCTATGCTCTAACAGTTTGATTGCAGATTGATTTGAGAAATTGAGATATAACTCTTGGATATACTTTTTTTAAGATTGAGTCTGACTCTCTAGTTGATTCTCTTAAAAGTATATTGGAGTTAGTCCATACAGATTGTTAAGTGAAATATTGGGTGTGGTTGTTAGACCCCCGCTTTTTCAATTGGTACCAGAGAAGGCAAACACGTTTAAGACCTTATAAGTCTGTGTTTGTAGAGATCTGACTCTATGGACAGAAGTGTTATCTCAATAAACGTACCACCAGTCTTCGAAGGCTCAAATTACTTATGGTGGAAAATTGCTATGGGTGCCTTTCTTCAAGCGTGTGATTTTCAATCATGGGTTTATGTTGTTAATGGTTATGATCCTCCAATGGTTACATTAGACGGTGTTTATAGTGCAAAGGATATTGGTAGATATGAACCTAACGAGATTCTCGCTGCAAAGCAAAATTCTGACGGTTTAAATGCTATCGTTCATGCCATTACCCCAGATCTTCAGCACCATATGACTACGTGCACTCGATCTAAAGATGCGTGGGATATCTTAGAAACTGTATTCGAAGGGAATACCTCTGAAAAGGAAGCTAGGATTTAAAACCTAAATTTTGATTAGGAAAACCTTCGTATGGATGATGAATATTCATTTGATGAGTTTAATCACAAAGTGTCTAAAATTGTTAATACATTGCATTGGATAAGACTATTCCTGAAAAGGACATTGTGATGAAAATTCTCAGATCGTTGCCAGCAAAATACGACTCTAAGAACACATGTCATCGTTGAAGGAAATAACCTTAATATTTTATCCAGAAATACTCTGGTTGGGAAGTTAAAGATCTTTGACCATGAGCATACATCCAAATCTGGAAAGGATATTGCTACAAAATTACTTGACAAAAGTAAAAGTGTTGGCAACTCTATGGATGATCCTAGTGAGACTGATTCATCAGATGAAGATCTTGATAACTCAGTTTCTCTGATTACAGTTTAGAGATTTTCTTTTGAAGAGAAGTAAACGGTTCGTCAGAGATAAGCCTAGATTATCAGTTAAACCTCATGACCGTGTTCCTCCTCACAATAATCTAAATCGTATGGTAGCGAAACAAGATATTGTGGAATCACAAACGATGAGACGAAGATGTTTGTGACTACTTTTTATCTTTCCTATCGGAGATTAAATCTCGAGCAAATCTTAAAGAAGATAGTACTCAATCACGATAGAAAACAACAAGATCAGAACATGCAACTACAGAGAAATAGTTGGGTCTGGCTTCACAATCCCAATGAAGTCTTTAAGTCGTTAACCTACAGGGTTTTGGAGAAAACCTAAGGTTAAAGGAGAATCGACTATAGTCGCAACTAGTATCACACAAGAGGTGTGGGGATTAGGTTTCCCAGTTCCTAGAGTTCTCCTTTATATAGTCTTCAAATCAAGTTTTGAAATTAATGTTACCTTGGTAACAAAGCATTCAATATTCACCGTTAGATGAAAACCTGATTAGACTCAAGCTAATATCTTTTAAACGTTAGATCGAGCATAGCTTGTTACACGCAAATGAAAAGTGACTTCATTTAGATATGAGTTACCGTACCTAAACGTGTGCACCTTGTTTGCTCAACAACAGTTAACCGAAGTTAGCCATATGAACACTTTCATATCAACCTTATTCATCTTAACCATAACTAGTTCAAATGACTCAAATGAAACTAGTTCTAGAGTTGTTCAATTGTTTATATTCTCATATTTTAGTGAATCAAAACTCATTTAAAGATTCACTTGATTATTTACTAGAGTCAACTTCGTATAGGTTAGCTAGAAAGTTACTAGGATATGAGACTTACAAGTATTACGTGAAGACTTGAAAAATGTGAAGAAGTAAAGAGCTACAACGACGACATCATCCTTCCACTTGAGGTTAGTATATTTGACTTGAACTGTGTCATTCCTAACGTATCTTTCAAGTCGTGCATATTGAAAACATAACTGCGAAGCTGTGAATGATTATACTCTAGTTAGACATAGTATTAAGGAATTACAATACGAAGTATAACGTCTATCTTTTGAACTTCGTATATAAGACATCGACATAATCGTATGAATGTTATTGTGATTATGTATGGGTATGGGTGAAGATTTCGTCCTAGGAAACAATGTTTTACATTCGTTTAAAGGAAGTAAATTCATGAACTTGTTTTGTGAATCGAAAGGTAAATCGCTAGGCTTATTGGTATTTGTTATTCATTGCAAATCTTTGGATTACCAATATGTGTGATTAGTATAAACGCTCGTAACTTGTTTATGTATCTTGGTAAAACTATTCACAAGGGATTTGTATGACTTTTATTAGTGAAACCGATCTTAAGTAATCACCTGAGATGGTATGATCGATTTATTATAATTGGTATGACCAACTCTAGATATTGGGGAACCGATCCTAGTAAGAGGTGCAACCGATCACAAAAGGGGAATCGATCCTTGTAAGAGGTGCAACAAGTTTTTATTTATTGGGGAACCGATCCTATGAACATGTGCAATAAATACAAGTTAGATACCATATATATGTGGGAACCGATCCTAGTACCTAGTCAACCAAGTTTTGGTAACTAGCGTGACTAATTCTAGTACCCACATGGAGGTAGAACCGAAACTTGTTTTGGTAGAACCGTGAAACCCATGATTGGTGATTTGATAGGATAATCAATCACATAGTTCTTGGAAGTTAGATGAACCAATTCTAAACTTGTTTGGAAGTGTGGCAAATCGGTTCCAAGATGGTAAATATGAAAAAGGATTTACCAAGTAAAGATGTCGACATACTTTGAACACGTGCAGTAATTCTTACCTTTTATTGTTCAAAGATATCCCTTAATAGCTAAAGGAGAATCCCGGATCGAAATAAATTGAGAATCTTTTAATTAAGGTTTTTAGTTTTATATGCTTTTAATTTCCAGCAATTAAAATGCATATCTTTAGAAAATAAAAATTAGCAATGTGCATTTCCTAGTTGGAGATTTTCTAAGAGATTTCGGTCAATATTTGGACAGAGCATTTCCAGGAATTATGAAAAACGAATTTGGAAATATATTGTATATCTTGAAAATATTTTCGGTATTGGAATTTCCTTGGTGTCCAAACTTCCTTGTCTATAATGCGGAAAAAAAAATAACACAGACACCAGAAATTTTGTTAACGAGGAAACCGCAAATGCAAAAAAACCCCGGGACCTAGTCCAGATTTGAACACCACACTGTATTAAGCCGCTATAGACACTAGCCTAATACAAGTTAACTTCGGACTGGAATGTAGTTGAGCCCTAACCAATCTCACATTGATCAAGGTACAGTCGCGTTCCTTACGCCTCTGAATCCCAGCAGGACTCTGCGCACTTGATTCCCTTAGCTGATCTCACCCACAACTAAGAGTTGCTACGACCCAAAGTCGAAGACTTGATAAACCAATTTGTCTCACACAGAAAAGTCTATTGAATAGATAAATATGTCTCCCACAGAAATACCTATGAGTTTTGTTCCGTCTTTTGATAAATCAAGGTGAACATGAACCAATTGATACATTGGAGTTATATTCCCGAAGAACAGCCTAGTAATTTCAATCACTAAAAATAGGGATACAGTCGATACTGATGATGAGGATATGCCTCAGTGCTTCAAGTGTAAAGGTTTTGGTCATTTTGCCAATGAGTGTCCAAATCGTAGAAAATACACTGGGAACAAAGGTCTTGCTGCAACTCTTGATGAAATGTCTGATCACTATGATTCAAATGAAGACGAAAAATCAAGTGTTGCGCTCCTTGCTGAAAATATTGATTTTGATAATTGTAGTTATACTCACATCAATCTTAATATGTTTCCTGGAGAAACTTCTTCAACTATTTTGGAGGATAAAATGGATTTTTCTCTATCTACTGGAAATCCTTTTTCTAATGTTTCAGGTACTAGCAGCTTGCTCCGCTATGGTGTCTGAACCGTCCTCCACATTGATATGTTCTTATTGTACTTTTACGGGTCATGAACTCTCTAAGTGTTACAAGTACAAACATAAAATAAGATATGTCAATAAACTTCAACGGAGAGCAAATCGATTAGAAAACAAGATTAAACTTGTTCAGAAGTCGTCTGAGGTATGTAAACTCAACTCTTCTCCAAAGAAGTTAATTTCTAAAGAAAAAGTTAAACCACTTCAGAAAAGAACACGGCCTAAACACTCTGTGAAAGAGGATTTTAGGAGCTCTTTCCAAAAGGTTCATGGTGGACATATTATTGTTTACCCCAACACAACTTAATTGTGTTGGCTGTGCATCTTGTCTCAAGTGCCTGATCCAAAAAGAGACAAGAGTTATGCACTTACAGGTCTTAAGAAAAAGATTATTATTTTTTGTTTCTTTTAGTTTTGGTTGATCTTTTCATATCCTAGATGGGTATTGAAGAAAAGTATCCATATTGATTCATTGATAAGGGGTAATGTCAACAATTCTGCCTTCTTTAGGGTTGTGAGTTGTGCGTACGTGAATCTGCTTATTTTAAAAGGTTCTGTAACCCTACAGTCCTTTTTCCTTCCCTGGAAAACTCTTTTTATCACAAGTTTGCTTGTAGAGGTTTTTTTGTGAATTTCTCTCACAAACCCATATTTGTATGGAGACTCCAAGCATTATGACTTCTGATGGAAAAGAGGTTAATATGATTGTCAAACCAGCAATCATAAAGGAAAAAGATAAATCTCCGGTACTCTCTTCCTTGAAAATAAAAAGAGGAATGTGAGGAAACCAAGGGCTGTTCCATCAAATCTTCATAAGTTTTCTGGTGTTTTTGAAGAGTTGAAGGAAATAAGAAAGGTGATACAGCAAAAAAAACCTATTGTTTTGAGGACAGTAATCTCTCTGATAACGTAACGCCAAATCAGAGTTCCACTGAGATGCTTCAATATCCTGAAATATCTAAAAAACCTCCTGTTCCCGCCTCTGTGTCTGAATCTACCTACAACTGGGAAAAGTGTCTAGATGAACAGTTGGATGATCTTTCAGATGACAGTAATTCGGAAGAAGGACAAACTATTGATGAGGAAGTCTCTCAATATATCAAGCTCTTTGACCATGCTTTGAAAGAAAAGAAGTCAACAACTTGCTTGAGGAAATATTTGGCACCTCTCTGTCAAGAAAATAGAAAGATGAGAAAACTCTTTAAGGGTTATGATTGTGGATATAAACTTTTACAATCTACCGTTAAAGATCGAGAAGAAGATTTACGCTCAAAAAGGTCTGAATGTGATAATCTCCTTCGAAATCTCTTTGTGTTGAAAGAAAGACTTGCAGAATCTGAAGCAAGATATGACTCTCAACAAAAATGTTTTAATGACAGAGAACTCAGTCTCCTTGCTAGAGAAAAATCCTTGGAGAATGATCTCGCTGCTGCCCTTAATAAGGTAAAATCACTTGAAGAGAATCTGAAAAGATTCAATTTAGCTCTACAAAATTATCTTATATGCTTGGAGCATGTAAAGAACATCGTGATACACGTGGTATGGGCTATAAGGGAATAAACGCTCCAAGTACTGGTAAAATCAATTTTGTTCATACTATTGACAACTCTTCATGTGAAAAAACTTCTCCAGCAGTCGACGATCTTGGGAACAAGGATTGTACTCCTTCAAATTTTACTCGCATGAGAACAATCAAGAACAATTCCTTTAACTGTTATTATTGCGGAAATAAAGGGCATCTTGAACGAAGATGTCGTTTTCGACCGAGGAATGAGAAACTTCACAACATTCTTACATGGATGTCTATAA
>JAJJMB010006692.1:0-13063 GCA_023531105.1 Papaver atlanticum | reverse complement strand
TACTGGTGGTTCTGTTGCTTTGAGCTGAAATGCACATGGTGCTGGTGGAGGTGCAGTTCTGGTAGAATGATGTTGTATTGGTGGTTATGGATTGTGGCTGTATTACAGGGAAAGAAATGGATCAGAGATGCTTGTGGTTCCAGTACAGGGAAGACTCAGATGTGCTTAGATGTATGCCTAGGATTTTACAGGTTATGATATGAACTGGGTCTGGCAGAGATGGAGTTGTTAATGAAGCACCAGAGTGAGAGTTACAGGGTTTGTAGGATGCTGAGACAATGAAGCTGGATATATGAGCAGAATGGGTATTGTGGTGTGTTACTGGTGCTCAAATGGTTTGTGCAGAGTTGCTCCAAGTTTGAGTTCAAGATGCAGGGTTAGGTGATTGGTCTGAGTTGATTGCAGTCAAGTTGAGCTGAAATAGGACCAAGAATGGAAGCTCTGGTGATGCTAACAACAGGAAGCAGCTGAGACTGGTGGAGATTCGGTATGAGGCAGTGGTACAGCTGAGAAGAATGGGGAGATGCTGCAATGCTGAGTGCACATCTGGAGGTGCTGTTGCAGTCGTTGCCCAGGTTGGACAGTAGAAGAGATGTTTGCCTTGTGGAATAAAATGGAATGCTTGTGTCGTGAACTACGGTGATGGTCTACATGGGTTTATGCAATGAGTGATTACTCTGGTGGTGATGCTGCTGCCAGGGATTGGCAGGATGTAGTGATGCTGAGAAGGCTTAAGCTGTGATGAAGAGAGGAAAGTTGCTGAGCTGCAATTGGAGTTGAAGCAAGTGAAGAGAGTTTGGTTTTGCAGCTGCAGTTGAGTGCATGAGATAAAGCTGGTTGTGTGAAGTGAGGCAGTGAGATGAATGAGTTGAACTTGTTATGGTTGCTAAGCCTTGGTCTTGTGCAGTCAGTTGGCACTGTTGCAGGTGGAGTTGTGAGTAATGGTTGAAGTGGTGGTGGTCTGCTCAGAAAGAGAGGGTTTGCTACAGATGAATGAATGAGATGGAATTGTGCAGGGAAATTAACCTGAGATAGGCCGGAAATCAACAAGAAAAAAGGAACTCTGCCAGAATTTCATTCTGTTGGGTTAACTCAGTGACCCGGTCCGACTCAGTTGACCCGGTTCGACTCGGAAGGACTTGGACCTGTTTTTATTGGGCTTGGCTAATGGGCTGCGAGAGAATTAATTTGGAATGATGTTTTGGGGACTACTTAAAATAGGTGGGGGACTACTCTTTCATTTTTGGTAGGACATTTGAAGTAGTTTTGGGTCACCCCTTATCTAATTTTTTTTTAATACCAAATTTACCCTTGGTAATTAAATTAGTTAGTTTATTGATTAGTTAGTGTAATGATTAATAACTGATTAGTTAGTGATTAGTGAGTTACTAATAGGATAGTTTTGTTAGAATGAGAAGAAGAAGAAGAAGAAGATGAAGAAAAAGAGGGAAGAACCCTCAAAATTTTATTTTGAGTTTAGTAAATATGATATGAGTGATTCATGTGATTATACCTCCTCCTCAGAATCAGAACCTCCTTCATTTCTTAATATATTTGTCAATATTTCTAATGATCCGGATATGAGTTATTTGTTAGATGATGAAAGCTATTTACCCCAAACTCAACCTAACGACCCAAATGATGAATTTTATCAGCCATAACCAGGAGATGAAGTTATGGGTACTCAGGTATGTCTCAAATTTAGTTAATATAGCTTGAATTGTGCAAAAAATTGGCCAAATCGAAAATTTCAAGAAGAAATTTCGGCTAGGTGAAAGTAGTTGGTTAACAATTCTGCAAAACAAGTAGCCGAACTCTCCTGTATGTGCAGTTCGGTTACTCATTTCAGCATACGCAGGTCACCGAACTCTGTTTTAATGGAGGTTTTTGAGAGTTCGGTTATCTTTTTCCAGAAAACGTTGCCGAACTAATTTTATAGAGTATACAGTTAATAGTTCGGTTTAGTCGAGTTTAGTCCCTTTGTTACCGAAGTTTATGTTCGGCAAGCTCGCAAATCACGTTCATTGAATAGCTAACCGAACTTTGCAGTTCGGTTTAGTCGAGTGTAGTAATTATGTTGCCGAACTATACCATTGAAAATTCCAAAGAACAAGTTCGGCAATATCCTATTGTCCACTGTCTCCAATATCCGGAAACTCTTATTGGTCTGCATTTAACTCCGATATAATGTTGGGTTGGTGTATTATGTATGAGCATAACATGGAGATGTGGAAAGCTTTGAAGAAATCGGACGAAATTGTACATGAAGGTCAAATTTCACTTGAGGATGATTAAATGACACATGTAATGGAACTAAGTATGCTTATCAATCTAATACTATGTTTTTTGAAGTGTGGTATTCATTATCGAGTTAATGTTAGTATTTTATTGAGTTGACAGATAATAGTTCGGTAAGCACATATGATTATTGAGATTGCCGAACTTAAGTTCGGCAACCTGCGCAAATATTTCAGGTTGTCGAACACCTGTTTTGTGTCAGATATAGAACATTGTAATTTTAAAATTCAAAGTTCGGTTAGAAAATAAATATTTGCGAGTCAACCGAACTACAAAATTCGGTTACATGGTAAATAATGAGGTAACCGAACTTTTATTTGAAGGTTCAGTCACAAACTGAACATATATATGATACACAAACCACTCCAAAACAAACCTAAGAGTGTAGTTCTGTGATTTCTGCATCAAGAGAATGACTTTTCCAACTTGTGCAAAAGCAAAATTTTGAGTCTCCAGAGACAGGTTCGGCAACCAGTGATATTATACTTTGCTAACCGAACTAGAAAGTTTGGTTACAAGGTAAAAATTGAGGTAACCGAACTTTTTACCTAAAGTCTCAGTCACAAACTGGTAGGATTTAGCTGTTTTATTTGATTCTTCAGAGAAGAGTTCGGCAACCAGTGAAAATGTTGCTAGGTAACCGAACTCTGTCTTCGGCAACCTGGTAGGATTTAGCTGTTCGCCGAAAAAACAGTTCGGTGACCATTAATTAGTCACAGGTTACCGAACTTTAAGTTCGGTTATCTGTGTTAAAATTTCAGGTTGCCGAAAAACATTCTGTATTGAAAATTTCATCCATATAAAATTGAAAACACAAACCCAATTAAAATTAAAAACACAAACAAGGTTCTAAAACAAATATAAAAGTTGTTATACATACCAAACTACGAAATCCTTAACTAATTGTTTAAAACACACAAACATACGAAATTAAACCATACGAAATCCATAACTAAGATGTTTTTTGAAACTAAAACCATACGAAATCACTAACGACCACCACCACGAACCCTTTTACCACTTCCTTGTTTACCACGAGTTTTAGGTTGAACTTCCTCATCACTTGGGATTTCATCTACTCGACCGGTTTCCTCCAAGGCGCGACTTGAACATTCTCCTTGTTGTCGACCCCTCTTTAATTGCTTAGACCTACTTGGATCCATCATTCTTCTAGTTATAAGACCCCCCCACTCGCCGTAGTAGTAGGTTTGTTCCTTAGTCGACATCGGCTCTCCACTACGGATTTTAGCCATCCATTTCTTCAACAATTTCGTACCCTTCTTCACCTGATTCCAATTTAAAGCATAAGTAAATATATTTTCAATACTTTCAAACAACAAGGAAGTATAAGAGAAGAAATTTTATTACCACATTATCCCATAACATTTTTGCTTCTTCTCCACAAATAGGCATCTCCTTATGAGCTCTCTTAGCCTCCCTCTCCTTTCCCTTCGCCTTCGCTTTATCAGTCTTAGCTTGTTGTTCTCTATTTATCACAAAAGGATGACTAATTTCTTGATAAAACTCCATATAATCTTCATCACATGCATTTACATCTCCACCACAAGGTACACAATCACCTAAAGGTAAGTAGTAGTTACGAAGTGCATTCTAATGTCCTACCGTAGGAGTTGGTTCATGTTTTGGAACACAATATTTCTCGGTGTTCTTTGTTCCTTGAACCACCAAATTAAAATTTTCATTCACCACGTCGGGATCCATTTGGACACAACAAAATTGTCTTAGTATTCTCCTTGGATTATATATTGCGTAGCCATTAGGATACCAAATTGGTCCATAGTAAGCCGAGACGGTAGAGAAGCCATTCAGATCTTCTTCATCTACAAGGACATCATCGGGTACGGCGTATGGGTGAAATACCACATCGTTCACCGTAAGTTTATCCAATTTCTCCCTCAACGAAGTCAACTGCTCTACTTTAGACTTCTTTTGTGTGTCCAAAAACAACCATTTTCCTGCTGTAGGTTCGTCATAGGGATAAGGTGTCTTTTCCCAAGCCAATCCCAATGAAGGGAAGTGGTCATAAATCCAAACCTATGCGAAAATACGAAAATATTAACCACATACATGAAAATTGATTTGGAAGCAGAAAATTTAGGCGAAAAATTTGCTAACTAACAATGTAAAAGGTCACTTAAATAAGAGTTAAGTAACCTCCAATTTGAGTTGTCTTAATACTCGACCCTTTGTTCATCTCTCCTAGAACAAAAGCAAGAACCCTAGTGGCCCAAGAGTATTTGTTAATCTCATCGAGATTCTCCAAAAGCTGTAGATAATGTGCATCCACCCTATTTCCAGAAGTGTCGGGGAAAATGACGGTTCCTAGATGATATAACCAATAAGCGGTGACATGATGCCTAAGGGTCTCCTGGTCCATCACCAACTTTCCTTTCTCCACCTTCTTTCTTGTCCCTCCAAATGATTCCTTCAACCTTACCAACTTGTATTTCTTCACCATCTTCTTCAATCTCCATTTACCTCTCTTGGATTATACTCATCGCTACGTTTAGGGGACCTCACAGAACGTCTAAACTCACATTGAGCCTTTCTTGCATCCCATCCTAGACATTTTAGAGCCAATTCTTCAAGAGCTTCATAATGCATTGAGGGGTTGTAGCCTTCTCGAAGGCATTTACCTTCAACTGGTAAGCCGGTGATTCTCGAGCAATCATCGGGAGTAATTCCCATCTCGCTAAATGGAAGATGCATTGTATATGTCTCGGGATAATACCTCTCGAGAAATGCGGATACGGCAACAACGTCAAAATCCACATGTGCGTACTCAATAGCTCTCCATAACATACATTCTTTAACCTTCGCTTGAAACTCGTCACACTCCAAAGAAATATCCCATTTGGACGCCTTTTGACGACGAATAAGACGAACTGCATCATTATGATCCTACGAAAATAACATAACACTATTAATACTTGACGAAACATGTCCCAAAAAAAATTGTTTTTTTAGTTAAGAATGAACTTAAAGAATACCTTTGTCGCATAGATCTTCGCAGCCCATGAGTGTTTGCAGCCAAATAATGTGGCCCCTCCATCATTCGGAGTACCATAAGTTGGGTTCACTGGTGGAAAACACAAATTATCAGTGGGAATGTGTGAGTATCTATCACAAGGCGGCTTTGGCTTCTTTTTCTCTTTAACATGAACAATTTCTTGCTATTCTTCCTCTTCCTCCTCTCCCTCCTCTTCATCCTCTCCCTCCTCTTCCTCCTCTTCTTCCTCATCCTTCTCTTCCTCTTGTCATTCTCCTTCTTTGCCCTGTCCTTGTTCTTCTTCCTCTACATTTTCAACGTGTTCTCTATGTGGTTCAACCTCTTCATTTCCTTGCTCTTCATTTCCTTGCTCTTCTTCATCATCATTCTATTATTCAATAACATTATCAATTGTATTCTCCATCACCTCTTGATTGACTTCCTGTAACGATCCCCCTCCATGTTTAGCATTTTTAGTACCACGGTTTCGGAAATCCAAATGTATTCTACCTCGAGGGGTGGGAGTTCTCAAATCTTCGGCTAGGTGGGGATTATATTTTTTTCCTTTGTTCCTAATGAATGAAAACCACATTATTAGCTAAACAGAATATTGTCTTATCAAATAAAATTGAACATGGAATTACATCAAACACAAAATGTTAACAGACTAAAGTTCGGTTATCTGGTATAAGTTGCGAAGTCACCGAACTACAAGTTTGGTGTTGACAGATCAAAGTTCGGTTACCACATAGAAACTGCGAAGTAACCGAACTATATTTTATCAAAGTTCGGTTACCTGTATAAATTTATCGACTAAACCGAACTCAAAATTTTCATATAAAGAAGGAGTTCGGTTACGTTTTTTTTTTGCGAGCTTACCGAACTACATAGTTCGGTTACCTAAAAATTCCTAATTGGCCGAACTGTTCTTCATATTGAAAGTTCGGTTACCAAAATCTAGAGTTTTCAAAATTTCTCCTAGCCGAAATCTATACCGTAACGACCATTTTCAATGGTTTTTGATGATTTCTAATCGATTTCTTCAACAAAAAACGATTCAAAGGAATGGGTATGAAGGAAATTACCTGCGGATTTTCATTTTAATCGAATCGGACTTCTTGGTTGATGTTGGATGCTTGACTCCGTCTCCCAACTTTGCTTGAAGTTGTTTATCAACTTCAAATTGATTTGGGAGATTCGCTATATTAACCAGACCCGGACTAATCCTGGAATTCTTGGTGTCTGCTTAGAACGCATTGTTTATAAAAATTGATTAATCGACGATGAATTTTTTTCGAATCGACAATTAACGTTGATGTATACGAAGAAGAGGAGAAGAAGAAGAAGAATAAAAGAAAAAAAAAGGGTTTTGAAACTGATTTTAGGTTTTAATTTAGGGGGTTAGATTAGTGGGTAGTGGTTAAATTAGTGGGTTATTAGGATTAGTTATAACCTTAATTAGGATAAGGGCAGATTAGACTTCCCTAATCTTTTAGGACACCCCTTAAAATTTAGGGTGAACATTCATATAACAAAGTAGTCCCCCACCTTTTTGGGGTAGTCCCCAAAACATCATTCTTAATTTGGAGTCGGGAGCAGAATTGGAAAGTTATATAAGAAGGTTCGAGAACATCACAGAAGGGGATCTTTGCTTCTACTTTTCTAGGGTTTGAACATGATAGATTTTATGTTTCTTCTTATGATGGACACCATTATGTTTACCTAGTTTCCTCTTGGTTAAGGAATAAGTTGGAATTCCAAACATGATTTTTATGCAATAAATTAGTTTTGTCCCCATGCTTTATCACTTATGATTCACTATTGATATTGTCTTATGATTTGAATGCTTGTTTGGTCGAATCTAGAATCGATTGAGTTTGTTTTCATTTCTATTGCTAGATTAGGATTTGTTATACGCAATAAGTTCCTGATTACAAGTAGCATATTGTGAATATTACTTGTAGTGATACATCCTAGTAGTCACAAGTGAGTCATAACCTTTGTTAAATCGGATTAGTGCTTTTACACGTTCGATTGCTTTGATTGGCCTGATTTCATAGAACTTAATGCATCTAGGGAATTAAACTTGATTAGTGCTTTTACACGTTAGGTTGTTCTCTTAGATAGAATTCATATTCGCATCTTTTAATGTGGTTGTTGATGACAAAAGGAAATTAGCGGGATACTCTTGCGATCAAGGTATCCTAGGGCTTTTGATTAAGTTGAGATTAAATATCAATTCTAATTATTGTTTCGAATACATGTTTGTGAATGAAAACTAATCCTTGACCAATATCTTCATCTATTTGATTTGCTTGTTTATTTTCTTGTTTTGTTTTTATTTTTATTTTAGTTTATAAAAACAAAAAATCCCCCCATTGTTTTATATAGGAAACCGAAACATATTGACAACCTAAGACCTCTCTGTGGGAACGATCCTTTCTTGCCCTTGCCCTTGCTATATATATATTTATATATATTTTGAGTAGTGAGAAAGTAATTTATTTTTGACGCATACGACAGTGATCATAACACAACAATAACAGTTAATAAAATTGGATCAACTCATGTTGTTGATTATATTAATTGGATCAACTTCTGTTGTTGAAACCATGTTACTGGTACAATATGTTCCTCGTTTTCACCTCTTGGCATCAACTCTTGTTGTTGATCCCATTAATTGGATCAACTCCTATTGTTGATTCCATTTTATGTGATCAACTACTGTTGTTGATCCCATTTTACTTGTATAATTGTAGTTGGTTTTCAGCTTTATGGCATCAACTCCTGTTGTTGATCCCATTAATTGGATCAACTCCTGTTGTTGAACCATGTTACTGGTATAATATGTCCTTAGTTTTCAGTTTTATGGCATCAACTACTGTTGTTCATAGCAATAACAACAATTACCACAACCTTTTCATATCTAGCTTACATGGAATAGAACCACTTGTAAGTTATTAGTTTCATATCTAGCAGAATACTTAAAAACACATACATCTTCTTTCTACAACAATATCAACTGAAACATTAACACACAATACTGAATCATTATCATCAACATTAACATCAAATTTCAACACACAATACTGAAACATTAACATCAAATTCCAACATCAATTTAACATCAAACATTATTATCATGCAAATATTGAACAACACACACACACACAGGGAATAATAAATTTCTTACCTCTAGCAACTGCAACTGTAACTTTGAAATCAGCTTAACCTAAAATCAAAATCAAAATCAAACAAAAATAGTTAATACAAAACTAATTATATCCCAAACCAAATCATAGTAACTAGTAGCAGTATTCGGCATCAAATCATACATGCAGATTTTTTTTTTCAGAAATAGAAAATCAAACTCAAAATCAAAACCGTAAAAAATCAAAATCTTCACCAATAACAGTAAGTAGAAGATAAAAATCGTGTTTACCTTTTGAATCTTGTGTTTGAATCTTCAAACTCAGTAAACCCTAGTTTTCTATCATTTCTTCTCTGATTCTTTTATTCTTGAAACAAAAAATGATTCTAATGGAATCGGTTACTGAAATTTATATAGATTGACGGTTTGATTCAGTTATGGTGATGATTCAGTTTTTGATTTTTGGATTTCTTCAGTTATTTGAGCGGCGGTTTCAGAAGTTTTGTAGAAGAAGCGGCTGCAGAGAGAAGAGAAGAAAGAGAAAATGATGGGCAACGGTTACCGTGATTAATGTGTGTAACGTTATGATTGTGAAATATATTTAGGGGCACAATTGTAATCTTACAATCCATTTTTTTAGGGGAGGGTATATTTATTTTGGGGGAGGGTATTTTTGTTTGGCCTCAATTATAAGGGTATTTAATTAATTAATCCAAAGAAAAAACTCTTCGTCTTTTCTTTCTAGTTTACCACAACAACAACTCCATGGATCTTAATAATTTCGCTCATGTCTTTGTTTAGATATAGAATTTCTCTATCTTGATGAAATACGTGTAATTTTTTCACATCCACGTCAGGATAAAAAGAATTGGGAAACCGTTCGATTCCAAAAAAAAAAAAAAAAAAAAAAAACTCTTCATCTTTTCTTTCTAGTTTACCACAACAAAAACTCCATGGATCTTAATAATTTCACTCGTGTCTTTGTTTAGATATAGAATTTCTATCTTGATGTGTTTAGTTGATGAAAGGATAGAAGATACGGTGAAAATGAATCGACGATCATATATTTTTTCAATCATATACTTTATATTATGGTTCTTATATAGCTGCATACATAAATAATCCATTATTACAACTATGATCGGAAGATTAAAGATTGGTGAGAAGATTTGCGAGAAATTAGGTTTGATTTAATAAATTGAATCCGCCGAAAAAGTTTAAGAAAAGTTGTGTATTTTGTATTTGATTAGCACAGTAAATCAAAAATTTATTCATTTATCTCTGGCTTCGTGGCCTTAATTAGATTGTGTTGCAAAATGAGTTTCTCTAATTCAATCAAAAAATAATGACTGTTAGTTGATGATGCTTGAGGCAGAAAGTGAATAAGATGAAAATGGCAAACGAAGAATAGTGAAGATGAAAATAATTAGATTATGTTGCCCCTATTAATTGTTAGTTAATAAGGGCTTTTCCATTTAATTTTCATAAATTTGATGACGTTCATAAATAAAGGACATGTATGTTAGCTAGTTTACCTGCCACCTAGGATTAGCTGTCACTCAGGATTGTACTTATTCAGAGTCGCATCATCATTTGCTGATTACTGACGGGTGGATTGTGAAGAGTTATTGTAGTTTCCTGATACCCTCTCTCCTCTCTCACTAGTTCAACAGGAAAAAAAGGTTTTCTTCACTGGCAACCATTTCCGGCTCAGATCTGGTTCTTTTGGGGCCGGATCTGAGCGGGATTTTCTTTCCCTTTTCTTGTCTTAAGTTAGATCTTTGTTATTAGTTAGTTTCTATCATGGTTTTCTCTTACTTATTGGTAAGTTTTGTACACCCTTATGGTGTTTTTATCTGCTTTATTAGAGAGGTTTATCTCGGTTTTAATGGTCGTTCTTGTGTTTCATGGGTTTTAGGATCACTTGGGATGTTTTTCAACGACGAAAACTTCATCATTGTTAGTTCCGGCGACGGAATATTTACCGGAATCTTCATCATCTATTTATCCGGCGACGGAATCTTCATGAATGATGCTTTTGACGACGAAATCTCCATCACAAGTTTTAAGAAATTTGAGCAAATCACTCCAACTTTTGGAGCACATCTTTATGAAGAAGAAAAACAAACAAAATGGTTGGAATACACTTCCGAGAAAAACCATTCTTCCTCCGACTTGATCGGTTCTTATTCATGCTTGTATTTGTTCTACATCGGTAATCCTTCTCTTTCTCTTGTCGGATTTCTTGGTAAACTTGTACGGTATATCTATTTGTATTTTCTTAATTTTGATTTTAAACCCATTGTAACCTTGAACTCCCATTAATGTAAAGGTTCTTTGTAAAAAAAAAAAAAAAAAGTCGCATCATTTTGTTTTCAATGAAAGTTGGTATGAATAGCAACGCTTATATGCAAAATGGCGGGTTAGAGGCGGCACAATGATAAAATATAACTGGGTTCCAAACACAAATGATCACCTTCTCTCTTCAAAATACGTGCAACTGGTATCTCAACTAATTGCTCAACATCACAACGGGAAACGTCACTCCTGAGGAACTTATTCCTTCCCCAGCAGCCAGAATCAACAAAACAATCTGATTTGGCCTCTAACACAAACAGACATCTTTCATTCAAAAAAAAAAAGACAAACATCTTCACGACCAGATCCACAACTGGCCACGACCAGTTTCTGGCTTAAATTTTGGATATCTAGATATCTTCACAACTTTTCCCATGGAAGGTTAGGCTCAATCTAGTCCCAGTTAGATCTTACCTTTAGAACTTCCAAACGCAACTGGCAAAACTTGTCATCTATTCATCGGCAATCAGAGCATCACACACTTATTCTCCAATGTTAGTTTGCATGAGCAGACCTGGTTTGCATGCTATCCAGATCTTTGTAATGACAAAGATCTATAATACAAAACAAAAAGGGGGTTTTGAGCCTTGGACGGTCGGATAACATTTTGAGAGACAAACGTTGTATCCAACCATCACAGTCTCATCCCAGCCAAAGACATCCGATGGTCGTCGTTTTTGTAACCTATTTCATTATGAATTCAAATTTATTAACCTTTAATTAGTGGATAACCTCTTAACTCAAGATATTTAAAGAAATATTAAATGAAACCATAATATCATTTATGCATTAGTTGTACTTGGTGGTGGCAATGTGAATCTATTGGAAGTGAGACTTTGTGAGTATCTCTAATCTCTATCTCTGTTATCATTCCTTTATATTTATGATTTCTTTATTTACTTCTCATATATTACCTTAACTTTGATGTTCAAGTTAATTTATTAGCTAAACTTGTTATAACCTGGGATCATTTGGTATCAGAGCCATTAGATAGGGAGAGATAGAGTGTTAAATATTAGTCGCAGTGAGTGATAGACGCATTTATGTGTCTATTTTCATCTCTATTGTATATATTTTTAGTACCCATTTTTTGTACTAATGTTGGTATTTTATCCCTTTGTAGGTATTTTTGGGGAATAAACATTTTTGGGAAAATCGGCTCGAAAAGTTGTCTAAATGCACCTCAAGGGACAAGTGTTATACAGACTCCAGCAGCGGATAAGGGGCACCCATGGCTATGTGTAGCCCAAATTCATTTTTAGCACCCATCTTCATCATTTGAAAACAAAAAAAATGGCGGGAAAAACTTTTACAGAAAACAGAATTTCTGTTTCGAATTTTGGATGATTTTTAAGGCAATTCAAGGGCTGATTTTCATTGGGTTAACCCTGTTAAGGATAAACAAGTATGGTATGAGCTGTAGAATCGATTAAACAGGGATAGAAATCCGTGTTGGAGCAAAACAGGGAGAATTCATATTTTGAGTTGTTTTCGTTTTACAAAAGAGTTTGTGAAGAGTTTACGGCAAGATAGGAGTGTATGGAGTCCTTATTCAGTCCTGGGAGAGTTTAAGAGAGTTTGGAAACCAAGTTAACGTGTAAAAAGAAGATTAAAATCCCGTAACGTGCGGTGAAGAAAAAAACGAAAAGATTTGGATTAACTCGAGAGATTTTGTGTTTAGTGGCTATATATAGGTTGATTCGAGTCATATTTGGGGATACGAACAATTTGGAAGAGTTTGGAGAAGTTTAGAGCCTTAGAGAAGCGTAAAACAATCATCTGGAGTCGATACAGAAACTTTTCTGCTGCTGCGAAGAAGAAGAACACGAAGAACATTAGACCTTCAGAGTTAGTCGCAGAGGAAGACTTATTTTCAGTGATAACGGGTTACGGTCGCATCTTCCTACAGTCACCGAAGCCTTTCAGCAACAATTCCGATTTCTGATTTAGACCTTCAGCAACTGCAGAATCCGCTGTTTTAACACTTTTCTCCCTTTTAATCAACTTTTGAGCCATAAACATGTATTTTGAGATTATGATTAATATGAGGAGCTAAACCCCATTGCTGAGGCGATAGAGGAAGCTATTTTTCCAAAAAAAAGTGGTATATTCTATTTTATTTCAATTATTTTTATGATTATTTGCCTTGATTTATAATTGTTTGAATGATTTTTGTTAAGCAATTGTTATTTCTTTTGATAGAGCATGCTTAGCCATAGGTTCTTGATGCTTTATACTTTGGATTT
>JAJJMB010006684.1:0-21937 GCA_023531105.1 Papaver atlanticum | reverse complement strand
AATTCCCTCCTTATCTTGGATCTTGGCCTTCACATTGTCGATGGTGTCAGAGCTCTCAACCTCAAGTGTAATTGTTTTCCCTGTTAATGTTTTAACAAAAATCTGCATTCCACCTCTTAGTCGAAGAACCAAGTGCAAGGTGGATTCCTTCTGGATGTTGTAATCAGCCGAAGTCCTTCCATCTTCAAGTTGTTTCCCAGCAAAAATCAAACGTTGTTGGTCTGGAGGAATTCCCTCCTTGTCTTGGATTTTTGCTTGCACATTGTCGATGGTGTCAGAGCTTTCAACCTCGAGAGTGATTGTCTTGCCAGTTAAAGTTTTAACGAAGATCTGCATACCACCACGTAGACGTAGAACAAGATGAAGTGTAGATTCCTTCTGGATGTTGTAGTCAGCAAGGGTTCTTCCATCTTCAAGCTGCTTGCCAGCGAAGATCAGTCTCTGCTGATCTGGAGGTATCCCCTCCTAGTCTTGAATCTTGGCCTTAACATTATTTATAGTGTCAGAACTCTCAACCTCGAGAGTGATGGTCTTTCCAGTCAAAGTTTTCACGAATATTTGCATTGGCATCTGCAGTGAAATTAACAACTAATCAGAAATCCTTCCTACAATTGGATAATCTCCATTACACCAAAACCCTAAGAGCATGATAACCAAAGCCACAGATTAACAAACGCGAAGAACGATGGACTCTTTGTACCAAAAGCCTAACATGTTCACTAATAAAATCAAGGATAGGAAACAGAGGATACAAACAAAATTATGTGAAGACCTAAAACATCATCATCAATTTCAGAATCATGACACCAATCTAGTTACATTGGTAAAGATGGATCCCTAAATCCACATCAATACGGAGATAAAACCCTATGAACAACAACTATAAGACTTGTCTTAACCTAATCTAAGCACCAGCAAAATCTAGAGAAATAGCAAATCCAAAAAAGGGGAAACAAAAACATAATCAAATTCATTGAATCATCAGAATTCACAATGGAAACCCAATATAAGCAGACATTCATACACAAAATTATTAAGATACAATCTCTAAATTCGAATCGTATATGATTTTAATAAAACCCTAGATTAAATCAAGAGATTTAACAAATCTCTAAATTCGAATCGTATATGATTTTAATAAAACCCTAGATTAAATCAAGAAATTTAACAAATCGCTAAATTCGAATCGTATATGATTTTAATAAAACCCTAGATTAAATCAAGAAATTTAACAAATACAGAATTGAGATGATGAAATTTCAAATCTTACCTTGTGGAGAATTAGGGTCACGGGGATCTAGAGGTTTCTTAATGGAGAATTAGGTCACGGGGATCTAGAGGTTTCTTAAGAACAGATTAAACTCAAACCAAAGCACAGACACAGAGGAAGAGGAAAAGATCGCAGCGAAACTTGGATAATTGATAGCTTTTGAGGTCTGTATTTATAAAGGTTTGTAGCGGCACCGCCAAACTTGATTAAGGAAAGTAGGAACCGACTAGGATTTGGTATATGTTTCCGACTTGGACATGGTGTGTTACATGGAGTTTAATGAGCTTAGCTTTATTTTATGTAGGAATTATTGTTTAATCAAGTTTTTCATGACCCAATTAATGGCTAGTCCACCCGTAAAATTAATTTACTCGCTAGACAAGATTACTTACTCGCTGGTCCGAAAACTTTGTGGAGATTACAAAGTGTGTTTTCTAAATGCCTAAAACACCCTTCCAGATCTAATTAGTATCAATATATAACATATATAGTATCAATATTAGTATTTATACTTAATAGTATCAATACTTAACAGTATCAATACACATGTTAATATGTAGTAACATATGTTAATGTAATAACATATGTAGTACTAGGGAATGACCCGTGCCGTACCGACATGGGCTATTTCACACTGTGTTAAGCTGGGGCCTTAAACAGTCTGTATACGGTATAGGTTGGAGAAAAAATTGTGTTGTGTTTATGTGGTCCATGTTATTGTGCATGTACATTATTTAACAATGGTCAAGATTGATTTGAATCCGTGACATGTCGTTATGAAAGGACTAACCATCATTCTCAATGTTAATCGAGAAACACCAAAATATTTTACTTTGAAGCTTCCAGGTACGAACCCATTTACTCCAAACTATTACCATTCTCTTCTTCTCTTTTTGTTATTGTTTTTTTTTAGTCTCTCTTTTGTTTATGTGTAAATTACATTTCATTGTGGACGGTACAGATATGCAATATTTCCATTGGCATCGCCTCGTTTATGATATGGATTACACCTGAAGTTTGGACCTAACTTACCTTTTGTCTTTTTTTTGTTTTTTTTTTTCTGTTAGGATTTTTTTTTTTTTTTGTAGATTCAAGGTTTGTAGCAGAAGAATTAAAAATAGAATCAACTTGCATACACTCATACCTTATTTTGGACATTAATCTACACTTTTCAGTAGAAATAATCTCATCAAAAAAGAAGATTCAAGAAATTCAACTTCACTGGTTTTTCCCAAAATGGAATACAGAGGGAAGTTGTTCGGAAACAAAAAACTTAGACGTCATTGCAGGAGTCCAGCCAATATTTCCCTTTTGACATTCAAGTGTAAAAAGCTGACCCCAAAAATCATTATGCACACCGATCATTGCTTGGGTACAGTTATTAACTTATCTTTTTACACATATTTAGATATAAGTTACTGAATAATGAAAAAAACATATTCATCTGCAGATTATTTAAAGTTCAAATTCGGCCAGAAAGGAAAACTGTAACCAAAATGTAAGGCTTAAGTAACGGCTTAAGCCACCCACTGAACCGTTCCTGTTAAAAAAAACTAACATAGATGGGTATATCACATTATAACAAAGAAAAATTTGTGCACTGTGTTCTAAACCTTCTATCTGAAAAAATGAGACCGTAACTCTATATCCTAATCATCTTAGTTTCAGGAAACAACACTTATTTCTGTAGCTATCTTCGATATTATGGATTCCATATGTCCTTAATTCACTACCACATCCAAAAATTTCTTCTCAAACAATGAATCTACAATTAGATAATGTCAAGATAAGATGTGATTTAGAATTGAACTTTGAGAATAAGTGAGAGAACACCGACATATATTTTAAGAATAGGTCTTCAATATTACTGGAGAAATATTCGTGAAAAAGAAAGAAGTACGTACATGTGATGATTCTCCATGCCCAAGCACTCCCTTACAGCATCCAAGAGCCTAGATAAGGCATCAGGTGTTTGGCATGCATAGTATACAGTTGCTCAAAATGCTTGTTCTTCGTCAACCAACTCACACCTACTTCGTACGGCATGTCCCATCAACCAATTACATCTACAAATTTGATCCCATCAATTGTCAATAAAAACATCCTTACTTTTTAACTAATAGATCAATGCGCCACCATTTCACCACCATAACTCAACATGGACACCTTGACCTCGTACAACCCAATTCAAAGAATAACGTACAGTGATTACAAAACCAAATAAATTATCGTGTGTCATTTTTTGGCCCATTTGACACATACACATTTTCGAAACATAACAAATATGAACTATTAGCCAATAATAGAAATAAGTTGTCCATTTTGCACATTAAAACCATAGAATTTTCCAAGCCTAAACTACTCAAAAATAAATAAATTGTAATAACAATAAAGCATATCATAAACTCTTCACACTCTAATTCCATTAAACCAATAACCAACAATAAAGATACTACATGGAAAAAGAAATCATTTCTAAATATGGAATTAGGGGTAAATATACAATACAAAATTACTCTGGGAACCAATAGAATTTTAATTTATTCCCCACATTACCATCCTAACGAGTATGAATGGTACTCGGCTCGTATATCCCCTGTATCTTAGACCTGCATAAGTAGTTTTTGTAGTTAACATTTAGCAGACGAAGCAAACCATAACAATGATTCCATGATCCGAGATAATTTAATATGCTAATACAAATTAACTAAATGATTTACATTTCCAGAGTTAAAAAAAGCCAACTGGTGATTAGTATCTCAAACTATCATTTTCAGAAAACAATGCAGATTTTATTAGCAACTTGCTAAAAGTTTTAAACTACCAATAATATGCACATGCACGATCAGTTCATTGAATATCTTCTTGAACAAATACATATTAATTGGTACTGTAATTGCGGGGTGGTATAGCATAAGGGCACCATACAATAGAATCATTGTAAGTGGGGAATCAAACATTGTTAATAGCTAATTCTAAACAGAGCGAGACTTGGAAAATGAGGTGAACTTATTAGAAAGTCAGAGAATTAACCAATCATCCGGTAATGGGAATACAATCATTTTTTATGTCTACAGTGTTGTAGACCTAGGTTGCATTTGTTGACGACAAGGTGATTTTCCCTGATGAATAGGGTCAACAATTATTTTTAAGAGTCACAGGTTAACAACACGGAAAAATATGGGGTAAAGCAAGTTTGATGGCCCGTTGTTTACCTTGGTAATTCTTCACCAAAGTGGAGAAGACAACAACCAACACAGGACATGAAATTGAGTCGCAATCAATGGGGTAATTCCCAACTTGATTCACTGCAGATCCCCTCTAGAGCAATCTTCATTGTTGACCCCCTGAGGAAATAACCGTTTGATTACATATACGGACAAACAGATTGTAAAACGACAAACTAAATGATGTTAACAGTAAACTGTGTATACCTAACATTCTCAATTACGATCTCGCGCATTTGGCTGGATTTCCCACCATCCCTTTGAAGCACCTGCATGTTGGTGAGGGTTTTTTAGAAACCAACGTCCACATCTGCATTAAAAAGTTTTAGAACTCAAAAATATTTATAACACATAAGTTTTCATTTTTATTATGCCTCTCAAATAAAGGTGAACCTCATTTTCAGAATCCTAGACAGTAATTTTACTGGATCTTTTTAATACCATTACAGAAGGTCTGGGTTGGATTATCTTCAAAAAATAAATCATCATATTATTAACAAAAAAGATTTATAGACCGGCCAAAAAAACGAAGTAGAATACAAAAGAGTTGTTTTTGGTGTTATCTTGAAATGATCCCACACCACAACTTAATGTCATATATTACTCGTCTTCAATTCTTGTTTTTTGAAGTTATAGGACCATATAGAAATTATTGACGCTGGAAAAGATGGAAATGAACGGAATCGACCAAAAGTCAAATAATACATGTCAAAAGTGTGGTTCAAGTTTTCAAAAGCCAGTTGACTTGAAACAAGATATGCAGAGCTATTCTCTCCATCATAATTTGGTTTGATCTACTGCTACGTAACCTAAACATCTGTAACATATACATAATTATTAAGTATCACTACATTGTAGTCTAAGAATACAATAATAGTCGGGATCTTTATTGTTTAGGTATTTCGACTGATAGTTCTTTGCATATAACTTATGCTTGCTTGATTTTTTCTGATACTAACCATTTCTGGTGGAGTCTTTTTTAATTAGAATTGCAAATCTTCAATATTGAACAGTTGGAGTCACTAAAGGAATGAAACACATATATCTATCTAATGACCTTTTAGCAGCTTTTATAATGGAAATGAAGGAATCTCAGCACTACCAGGAACATAACATAAGACGAATATGAATTAATAAAGTTTTCATATTTTTGGGACCCAAAAATTATAACAACATTAGAAACAACATGGAGGTAGTAAAATTTACCTGTATTATGTATGTTTTGCAGATTCAATTTGAGAGATTGTTTTGAAGATTCAATTTGAGGGCTTCGAACTCAGTGAACCAAAAATGTTGGGGAATAATCGACACAGAATAAGCATCAAAAGCGGTGAGGGAGGTATTCCACAGAAAGAGGCTCCTCTTCTCATTGTTGCCGGAATTTAGGTTTAGCAGCAGCCAAGTGTAATTTTCCAATCGAGTACAAACAAACCACCCTTTCGAATCTGCTTCTCAAATTTCTTGGTAAGACTTTTGGGTATGATGGCATGTCATTTATCTCTCTGTATCAGCAAAGGTGTTAGTATAACATCATTGAATCTATACAACATGTGGATCACTACCTGCTCATCAACAATAAGCATATTGACGATGCGATGCCATTTCGGCTGTTCCTTCGACATCTACTGAAAATTTTAAAAACCCATTTCATCAGATACCAAATTTTAGTTTGCAACTATTATACCTAGTTTCTTAGTGTAAACTTGAATGGATAAAGCAACATCATCAAGGGAAAATCGAAAACCACACATCAACATTATCATAGCATTTGAAAAATTAAAATTAATCAAATTTGAAAAGGAATTACTGATTGAAAGAAAATGCATGCGGAAGGAATAAAAGAGATAAAACCTACATGTTCAACTGGTAGATGGCATGTTGTTCTCTAATTAGACTGGAAATTTTATAGAGACAATCTAATTATTAATGCTGGGATAAGCATTTTAGTTTTGTAAATTCGCCAAATATTGAATTGGAATGGGAAAATCTTATGTTGTCGAAGAGAGAATCCAAGACCGCCTAGGGTTTCTTGAGCCGTTAAGGAATTGGTAAGGTGAGAAGAGTCGATAAAGAGCAAGCTGATGATAGGGCTATTAATCGCTGGTTCATAAGCTGAATGGAAAAGCAATAAAGTTTACCCTAAGGATGCGTCGTTACATAATCCAAGCTGCAATTAAGATAGAGATATACACAAACCAAGGATATCCATTGGATTAACCAAATCCAGTACATTATTCGAGGAAGGAGGGAAGATCACAGCCAGTAGTTAGAAAATACAATGTATCCTGGCCGCTGGGTGACACACCGGACACTACTGTTGTATAAACATAAATGTAGTAACATATGTAGTATGTAATATGTAGTATCAATATATAACATAATACATATTGGTATGTAGTATCAATACATAACATATTAATATGTAGTAACTAGTAACATATGTAGTATGTAGTATCAATACATAACGTAACACATATTGGTATGTAGTGAAGCTAATGGAGAGCATAAAAGAGGGTTTTACATAGTATTATATGTTAGGGTTAGCAGAGTAATTTTACTCTTTTCAATTCTTTTTTGGACTAGCGAGTAAATAATTTCTCCCGCTGGACTAGCCATTAACCCGGGTCGGGTTTAGTGGACTAAACAGCAAAGTTCTCATATTTTCAATCAATTTTTTTTTTTGAACATATAACCATTTTGAGCAACTTTTCGGTGGTACTACGGATGAGGGTACTACCGATGTGGATCAGAACATGGACATTTATTCAACCGATGTGGATCAGAACGCGTACGTTTATTCAACCGATGATGAAAACTTTTATGAGAACGAACAGTAGACTTCACTTATGTTTAATTTCCTAAGACTTTTTTTGCACTTATGTTGTATTTCATAAGATTTGTTTTGTATTTATGTTTTATTTTCTAAGACTTTTTCAGTTTTCTAATTTAGAATCAAATTACACTTTAAACACCAAGTACAATATCGAATTAGGTTAGCACTTTAATTATGAATTAAGGTTAGACGTTCCCATGAATATGATTTTTCATTCCGAAAATTACATTATTTAGAATGTTTTCGTATATCTTTTTTTTTTTTTAATATAAATGTGTGGTAATGACCGAAATATTTACTATTTTTGGTTAAATGAATGTTGATGGGTCCCGGAAAAAGGACATAGTTATGTTATTTTTCCATGCATTATTAATAATGAATGTTTTTGTTTTTTCTTTTTGGTTTGTCCAAATAAAGTTGAGTAGTGTATCTAACTATGGAAAAAGTTGTTGATTCTTCTTACGAATCTTCAAACATCAAAGATTATATTTTTCTTTTTTTGTTATCCCTACCCACGTGATTCTGACACCCACTTCATGGTGTAATGTTTAATTGACAAATCAATGACAAGTTTTAAATTCTCAAGTGGGGTGATTTTCCTTAAAAAGTAAGGGTTGTCCGATAACCATTACCGACTTTTGAAAAAAGTTTTGGTTGCTTTTGAGAAGTTATTGTCTTTTGGATTAAGTAAGGGTTGCCTTGCCATCATTAGGGAATAAGGGTTGTACGTAAATAGTAAGAGGTGTTTATTAATAGTTAGGTAATTTACAAAAAGTAAGCTTCATCAAAACCATAATAAACACTCGCGAGTTGTCCCCTATATCTAAACCACAAGTCATTTATTGTAGACAACGGTACACTCATGAGTTGTCCCTATATCACCTGTCAGATCCCCGATGGGCCAACTCCTGGAAGCTCTATAAATAGTGTGGGTATTTATCCTGACTCAAACACATCAAAATATTTTTAGTTTCCTTATCTCCTGGTTTATTTTCTCCTTCCCAAATTTCTTCTTTTACTTACCACAATATGCCTAGATTTGAAACCGCCGAGGATGTCGCTTTAATTCGTGCTTATTGTCCTGTTGCTAGTGAACCTTTTATAGGAAGATCTATGGACGACAATGCGTTTTGGTCCCTTATTCTAGCGGAATACAAAGCGGCAATGGGCGACGACACTGCAAGAAATATAAAGTCAATATGGCAGAGAACCTCAACCTTGAAAAAGGATGTAAAGAGATACGTAGGTCATACGAGAGTTTATTGTAGGGGAATGGATGCTGGGGGTTATAACCTTGCAACCGCTGTGAGTTTATTAAACAATAATTATTTACAATATTGTTTTCACTATACCATTACATTAACACACTCTATGAATTTCACCCCAGTACAGTGAAGGCCAACTTGCATATGAAGATGATGGTGTTCAAGTAAAAATATGGACACATGTTGCGGTTTTCGAGATTCTAAAGACGCATTTTGGTGAGGAGTTTAATCCTGAGATCTTTCATCGTCCAGCGAAGGATCCTCCACAAGATGGAGCCGAAGATTAAAACACCAGCGCCTCCATTACTGGTTTTGGGGGTAAACCTCTTTGTAAACCCTCACGAAACTAAACTCGTCCAGTAGGGTCACCCAATGGTTGAAAGGCTTGTTGCACGGGCGAAGTGTAATCGCTGGTAAGGCGAAAATGACATTGATTTATAATATTTCTGTAAAAAAAAAATTGGTCCTTTGGAATGTATTTGTATCAGTGTGCGCATGTCTGAGTTTGGTTTAATTAATAGGGAAGGATATGGCTTTAAATCATCCCCGAGCACATATGGACATAATATTTATTATTCCTCTCTCTTGATTTTGAATCAACTTGTCACACCGACTCCCTTAAAAAATCACTTGGATCAGGAGCAGTGGTAACGTGTGGTCCACATATTCGAGATAATTATTATATTTCATATGGGCAGAAGAGTTCCTATTCGAAATGACAAGTCGATGACACTCACCTAGTAGGAAGACATGTTGCACATTTGACCACACTAACATTGAATGAGATTACACGTCCGTGATGAGTGACTCGTAGGGACTACACATCTATTATTTTTTCCTATAAATAGAGCCCCTTGTAGCAAAATGGAATACATAATCTTGAACATCTTATTTACTTTTTACATCTATTTTTTTTTTAATTTTCCAAATCTGGATGCTAGATTCACCTTTCAGGAATATATTGTTATTGTAACTGCATGGGTTAGTGTAATGACAGCTCCGATTGTAGAAGCGGTAGATTGACCCCCCAAAAAACATATGACATCTGGTCCATAATCATTTTGTAGAAAACCTTTCGAATCTCAACCGTAGATCTAAGCAAGCCATAAGAATCAGGATTGGGAGTATAAAAAGAGATGTAATCGTATGTTAGCCTCCAAGCTAGGATAATTGGAGACGTTCCACCAGCACTCATTACAGCGGATTTGGATAAATATAGTTTTAAATACTGGTTTTTAACAAACATATTTTTATGCCATACTCATTTGATTATTTGTTCACTTCATATAGGAAACAATGAGGAAAGCATACTTCCGTGAAAAACATGGACGCCATTTCATGTTTTATGAATGCTACATCCTTATGAAGGACGCCTTCGACGAGTACAATCCAAGGAGGTTGTATAGGCACACACCATAATGTAACTGCACCGTCTTTACTGATTTTGTGGGTATACCTCTTGTAAACCCTCCCGAGACACCACTTGGTCAGCAAGACCACCTACCGGTTTAAAGGATTGTTGCACGTGCTCAATGCATCCGCGATGCCTGCAAAGTGAGTTAGGCTTAGAATTGTTGGTTATATAGGATCACTGTAATATCTTGTGCCTTAATTAGAAATTAATGAAATAAAATAAATCTTATTTGAATTCACTAAGATTAATACTCACCATTGGACAAGCAATGTTATACAGTGTTATGAGTTGTCACTTACAGAGCTCACTGGATGCCCAACCCCAAAAAAAAAAAAATACATATGGACTTCCTGTTTGAAATAACCTATCAATGACACTACCTGGAAAGTTACATTATTAACATCAATAACAAATAATGACCCGAGTGGGTCCGGAACACTGTAAATAGTATGTCGAAGAGAGGACACATCCTTTAAAAATATCCTATAAATAGAGTCCATTGTATAGATAATTACACAGAACTTTCAACGTCTTTTTTAATTTGTACATCTAATCTTTTATTTGAATTTTGCAATATGGATCCTACATCAACCCTTCAAGAGCACATTCATAGCAGCATGGGTCGCAGTAAGGTCAGTTCCAGTTGTAGAAGGAACTGAAAAAGACTAGATAACTTTCGGCAACTGGTACATAACCATTTTGTTGTAAACTTTTTGAATCCTAAGCAAAGATGATATAAGACATCGGGTTTCAAGAATACTCAGGCATGTTAGGATGTATGTTATCATCCAAGCCAATCTAATCAGAAACCTCGCATCTGGTTATAATACAAATGATGTCGTAAGTAATTATTGTTTTCACTCCTTCTTTGTAAAACAGTATTTTTAAGGACATGATGAATGGTTTTATTATTGAATGCATGTAGGAATCGATGGAGAAAAGTCAGTTCTTGCATGAAAATGATATCAGTTTCGAGTTTTATGAATGCTACCTCCTTTTGAAAGACGTTGTGGATGACTTCAACTCGTTGGCGCTAGCAAGGAGCTTTGGGTAATGTGACAACATCGTTATTATTGGTTTTGTGAGGGTATAACTCTTGTAAACCCTCCTGAGACACCACTCGGCCACTAGGGACACCTACCGGTTTAAAGGACACGTGCAAAGTGCAACCGCGGTGACTGAGATAGTAACTTAGGCTTATATTGCACTTTTATATCGGATCGCCGTACGTGTAGTAATTTTTAATTAATGAAATAATTTAAATTATATTTGAATTCAATAAAATTGTTTACTGGATGTTATCTCCTAAAAAATATTTGTTGTTTTAAAAAACACAATCATTCGTAAAAATAATCCTTTTATTTATTCTTCATTTACTTCTTCCTACAAGACAAAGTGTGAATGATAAATCAAGGAAGTGATTTAAAGTGACTAACATGTCGGTGTTTTTTTTATTAGGTCTTTCAACCAACTTGCAAAACCGGATAAGACTTACACATCATTGCTACAGGAAAGGGCTGTTACACCGAGTCCTTTATAAAATCACTTGTTCGTCCACCAAAATTATTGTGCCAAATATTAGATTTTCCGATCCATCCAGTTACATCTTCTCCGGGAATATCGGTTCGTCTAGTCACTTCTATCCGGCAAGCACAACACACATATAATGGTTCTGTATACCATGGAAGAGGATGTTGCAATCATAAATGCGTGGGATAGTGTTGTTACCCTCCCCGAGGTTGATCATCATTTGGTTCGGTCTAATATGGTTTGGAACCGGATATTCGAAAATTACACACAACAATTCACAAATATTCATCAGAGAACAACGACAACTATAAAGGGTAGGCTCGGAGTAATAAAAAAGGGAGTGAGGGTTTACGTACGTTACCATAAATAAATTTATATTACACAGAACTGATCTCCTCTATGGACAGTCAAAAGACTTGTAAGTGGTTTATATTTTCACTCCGACCCGTTATTCGTATTCTTCATTAGAAACACTAACCTACTTATGACGTTCTTTTGTAGGAGCGATATGCAAACATGAAATACGCTCGGGATACAGGAAGAGAATTCATGTTTTATCAATGCTACTTAATCATGAAGGAAAACTGTCCGGAACTTAACATGATACAACCCCCACCGAATCCTCCTCAAGATGGAGACGAAGATTAAAACAACTACAACAACTACATTACTGGTTTTGTGGGTAAACCTCTATGTAAACCCTCACGAGACAACACTCGTCCGTTATGGCCACATTACGGTTTAAGGGCCTACCACACATGATAAGTGTTGCCGTCACTATAATAAAATTGGCCATCAGCAACAGAAGTTATTGTTGCAGAATGTACCTTTCTCGTCGCTGATTCTTTTTGGCGACAAACAATTTTTGTCGCCTTGTTCATCGGTAATAGTGTGTCGCTGAGAGGTTACTGCGACGCAAATTTTTATTTTGTCGCCAAATGAGCATTAGAGACAGAATAAACTTTGGTCGCTAAACGAAAAAATCACCGACCAAAAAATATATTGCAGCAAATAAAAATTATCAGCGGCGATTTATTGTTATCGGGGACTCGGGGTACAGTTTTTCCGTCCAAATATACTTTTGTTTGTAAAAAAATATTTTGAGTTAGCGACGTCATTTTTCACAGCACAAACCTCCTCTTGCGACCATAAAAGATTGTCCATATCTTTGTATCACGAGTTAATTTTATTTAAGTTACAGAAATCAAAATGTGAGCATTAAGATAATGAAGGAAAGGAAAATAAAAGTGTATTAGTTGAACCTTATTTTCATTTCATGATAATTTTACCAGTGAATGGCAACAAAAATTCGATAAGAGAAAAATCATAAATTGAGTTCTTTAATGTATACACTTTTTAATCGGAAAGAACTAGAAAAAAATGTTAATGGTGCTCCAGTAGATTTAAAATACAAAAGTAAATAAGTGGATGTTCAATTCCAATCTTCAACCTTCGTAATGTCAGAGCAACCAGATAATATATATAGGTCACCCATTAATGTTCCAATTGGACGCCAAATATTTGAAGATTCATCCCATTTGTGTATGTATGTCACTGATCAACTGATATAAACTTGATCTGCAATAGTTACAAACCCAAACCCAAATGATTTATGATATATTAACTTACTATAATGTTAAGAAGAAAAAAAGGATCATGAAAACAAAAAATAAAAATTGTTCTATAAGAAAAACATGCAAATATAAACACAAACCATTGATCAAACATAGAAATCAATATCTTTGAACCCATCTTTACCGAATCCCCTTTCGTTCTCCTTGTATCCCTATGAATCTATGATTCTATCAAATCCTTCAAAAATTAAATATTTGACGATGAGTCCAATGTAATTAACCAGTAAAATTATGGATTAAAAGATGAGAAGGAAACTAATTTACTCAATCAACCGAAAAAATTATACCAGAAACTAAAGTTTTGGTTAAGGACTGAGAGGAGATCGGATAAAAAAATAACCACAGAGCGGCTACTTGAGAACAAAAACAAGAAATTAGGGCTCTCTCTATATTTTCTATGGATAGACAGTCATAGGCCTTGGGATTAGACGGAAGTTAGATAATTTTATGGATAAAGTCCACTTCCACAAACAACTCCAACACGTCTCTCCGTTTTCCACCACGTAATAACATAGATTTAGTTTGCGGTTACTTTAAAAACTTGTTTGGCGATAATTAAATTGCAAATTTTCCGTCGACATCATTTTTGGTCGCTTTTTTACAAAATTAGCTACAACATCATTTATGGTCGCGTAATTAAAATTTTAGCGAAGCGTTTAGACCAGTTTAGCTACGATATCTTAGTTAAGTCGCAAAAGCATCTTTTCCGCGACCAAAATTAAAATGGTCGATGTTAGTTATTTTTGGCGACCTAATTGAATAAGTCGCTAGGAATTTCATCGTTGATGGCTTATTTTTTTTGTAGTGCGTGCTGCCTGCAAAAGTGATCTTCGTTTAGGATTCTGTAATGGTTTAGAATTCTGTAATCAATCCATGTAACCTCAATGTCACTTAGTGAAATTAATAAATAATGCTTGGGTCCATTTACGACTAGGTCATATTGATTCCTAACGGTGTTCCGTGTAACCCTCGCTCATGGCGCTAAAGTTTACAAGGAAAGCATATAACAAAACCTAAGAGTGTAAACGGGGTGTAGTATTGAAAAAGGTCAAACCAATATAAACATGGGATGCCATTTTTTTGGGCGTCCAGGCCAGAAGCCATTTATAACACCGTCCGACGCCAACCCTAATGGCGTCTTAGAGAATATTTCACCGAATATTCCCTTAAGACACTGGTTCTTATGGCGTCTGGTGCTTTTTTGGGACGCCAATCCTAATGGCGTCCCAGTGTTGATTCGATCTCTCATTCAAGCAAACTAAAGACAACTCGTTGAATTCAACGAAAGAACGACGGAAGAACGACACTTCTCTCACAGAATGTTGAATCTTACTCTCCCACCAGAGTAAGCCTTAGGAAGCACGATTTGACTCTCACGGGATTAGGCTTCCCCCAAGTACCAACAATCTATCACCATTAGAATCATAAAGATTTTAATTTTGTACCTATAACATACGATACGAGTACAAAAACTAAATTTGGCTGGTTTTAGTTGACATATCTGTTAGAGCATTCAACAACATTAATTAAGTAGTGCTAACTCCAAAACAATATACCCAATTGAGTTGCATATACTAACTGTTATGGACCTAGCAAAAGAAATTCACGTGAATTGGCTTGGCATCGTTTGTTTACAAGGTTTGGAAAGAATTTTTCCTCAACATTATGCATGTTATCATAAAGAAAAGAGTAGAGAATTTGCCAAATGTGAACAAATTTGGTGCCATCCAGGGGTAGGGAAAGACCTGTTTACCAAACATTTCTTCAGATTTGAGCAAATTCGGTGCCACATTGGATCATTTGTTCAGATTTGAGCAACTTTGGTGCCATTGTGGAGCAGTGAAAAACCCTTTTTCCCTAAACTTCACCGAGTAGTGAAGCCAGTAAGGGTGATGATCATCCCCTCAAGAAAAAATGGCTGAACTTTTGTTTCATAGAAGTCGATCTGCTGCATTCATGCAAAACTCATCAGAAATGGATGATCATCTGACGTATATTAAATAGGGTTAGTTTCGAATATTTCTCATGTCTTCTTAATATTTTGACTTTGTAGAGCCGGACTAAAAAAAAGGCCAAGGGTGTAGTTTACGTGAAAACTAAGTTAAATGTAGGAAATTAATTTACAAGAATTGGTTAAGGTTTATATTTAGACTTTCTTTTCTTTCTCATTCTCCTTGCACAAATAAAGATGAGTATCAACACCATCTACTATCTTTTATCATTCCAGTTTTGTTTTTTTTCTTCTTTTCTCAATCATAAATTTTTATTCCAAATCTCAAGAGAAATCCAAAATCAGGCCTTTAATAAACTGAATGAAAGAATTAATAAAATAATACAAATAAAAGAACCTAAAACAAAAGAGCAAAACCAAAAAGAACCCATACATCAAATGGTTTGTATAAGTTTGCATATAGTAAAACAAAAGAGCTATACTCCACTTAATTTGTATGGTTTGTATAAGTGTAAGAGCATTGCTGGGTTGAACCCGTCTATGTCAAGGTTGGTTGTCATGTTTTCGTTCCAAAACTCAAAGTTGCTTGATTAGATTACTATAGTCAACCTTGTTAGATTAGACTAGGAAGTCTCGAAATGTTGAGACATACAAGTATTACTCTGAAAACCTGGAGAACCTGAAGACGTATCGATATCAATGAACACATCATCCTTCTGTTCGAGGTTAGTAATACATGACTTGACTTGTTTTTATTTCTATCTATGTTACTTTCAAGTCTTTCAGATTGAAAACATAACATGTGAAGTTACATATATGAAACTCTAGTATTAGAGACTTGATCATCTTATTATGAAAAAATTGTCAAGGAAAAATATAGAAGTTGTATCAAAACCTATGTATATTGAATTACGAAGTATAACACTTATCTTTTGAACTTCAAAATTGCGACGTAGACACTATCTATGTAGCTTGTTACTAGATTATGTAATGCCTAGAAGTTTAATGCATAATTTTTTTTCTTTAACTCCATGAGTTTAAGTAAGTAGACGTGTGAAACGTATTTCATAGTTGAAAGGAATCAATGGTACTGGTGGTCTGATTCCTATTGGGGATCTATAGTAGGACCGATCTCTATTGAGGGATCTATAGCAGGACCGATCCTTATTGAGGATTTATTGCAAGACTGGTCCCCATATCAAATTTCATATTTTCGGTTTTACATGTACTTTAGGGTTTTGTGAATATCGTAATATGAGCTTGTATTAAGGAAAGTTCAAGATGTCAACATTGTGAGTAATTCGAACATGTCTAAAATCTTCTTTGTTCTTGTTCAAATATATTCCTTGATACTCAAGGTGAGATCCCAAACCGAAATGTTTGAGAATATTTTTATTTAGCAAGTAAAACATATCTATGGAAGATATATTAGTAAAGCATATATACTTGTATGCTATTTCGTATTTAGGTATATTCTTTTGAATATTTTCGGTTATGGAAATTCCATGGTGTCCAATCTAACTTGGACTATAATTATTAAAGTTTTTTCTTCTTACAATACTTATCTTGACACATGCACTTCATCTTGTAGTTATTGTGGTAGTCGACTGATAGTATTACTTATAATACTATCTTGGAGAGGAGAGTAACCAAATTAGCCGAGATCTCTTACATCTGCTAGTTTAAAGAAGCATCTAGATAGTATCGTTGGTGAGAAACTAGAATTTGCATTTTTTTGGTTTTACGGTTGTTAAACCTTGGTGGTACTTAGTTTGATAATTCTTGAGATCCTTTTCTTCTGACATAAGGTCACTCAAACTTGATCAATGATTGACGGTAATTCAGATATGTCGTTAGATATGATGGTAGACTTGTGATCATCCATTGTTAACATACTTCATTATGTGCATGATCGATCATAAGTAAAATCAAGTTTATTTGTGCAGGTACATTGAAGACATTAAAGATTCGAAGATAAGAAGATTTCTTATAGGTTTCTGATCATTGTGATTTACTTCGTGCAAATACTTGATCGTCTGGGCTCCGATTTTGCTTTATTTATCTTTTGATAAACATCTTATTGTTATTCGGATAGATATGCAATCTATTATTTGGTAGTCTTCATCAGTGTCCGAATTTGATAGAATGTAAACCTAGATTTGGTTATCTTTGATAAACTAGATATTGGTTTATATTGTAATGGCCAATCCTCAACTGATATTGTCCTCACTTGGCCACTTCGGTTATCCATCAGTGTGTGGTTTTCAACGGGAACAACTGCGGTAACCCTGTAACATATTCCGGGAGGTCACCCATCCCTAGAATGTTACTCCCACACAGCACACTTAACTGCAGAGTTTTCTGCTAACTTTAGAGCCAATTGTGCTGAAAATACCTCGGTGTTAGGAAAGGACAAACCTTTACCTATATTTTATTCGATGAATCCTACTTGTCTAAGTGGGGTATTACAGATCTCATCCAAACAAAGGAGTTTAGCAGATTAAATGGAAGAACCTTTGTTTGACTCAAATAAATCCTTGATTCACTTCTTGAGATTGAGAGAGCACTTACCAATTACAGATTAGTCTTTTACTGTTTCGGAATACGATCCAAAGGAGTTGAGTGAAAGAAATCTTCAGGACTGGTGTAACTTGATATAGTGAACTCTATCTTAGGAATCTTGTTCGTTAGTCAGATTGGTTGAAGGCGCGGGGATAATGAGGAAACTAGGTAACTAGGTAGTTTACTTGGTCTCAATAATACAAAGTTGGTAGAAGTCTTTGTATAACGACTTAATTGATTTTGAGAGTATTCATAACTGAACTAGGTCCCGGGGTTTTTATGCATTTGTGGTTTCCTCGTTAATAAAATCTTGTGTTGTGTTATTTACTTTACTTCCGCATTATTAAGCTTGTCTTTATAATTAAAGTAAATACACTTGTACGTTAATCAAAACACTTGGGTTGATCCCTACAGTTATGTTCAGTTTCGATACATATTCTATATACCAAGTGTATACCTTGTGCTTGCTATAATCTTGACAATCTCTGATTGTGGTGTACTTGATACCCTCGTCATTTTAATAAGTTTATATTTATTTTCAATCAACTGCACTTGGTCTGCTGGAGAAGTGACAAATATGGAGAACTTGATCGAAGGTCTATACGAAGGATCGATCTAGAGTATTACATGGATATGGGTTCTCCATCAAGTTTTTTAATGGGTATAGGGAACCAAAATAATAAGCAGAATAGGGGTATGGTTTTAAGGTATGAAGATAGTCGTATATATTAATGGGAAAAACAGGGAAGTTCAGGACTTTCTTAATCATGTCAGTAGTAGAGGGGGTGACATAACAAGAGGTCAAGTTCAAATGGGTGAAAGGTTTCTTCATGCTTATGTCACAAGTGTTTCAAAGGTAGGCACGAAAAGAGGATTTTTCAGCAACTCAAACTATGACAAAGGTTCTTTCTAGTTGAGTTCAAGGCGTTTTGAAAAATTTGAATACTAAAAACGGCGAGATGTGGTATAATCCTCACGTACTATCCAATTTAGGCATGTAACTGATTTCTCAGACTTCAGTCCTATTAATATATAATTTTCATCGTTTGCCAAAATAAAATAAAATTATGCATTGAGGGGGTCTCTATGTATAACTCCTCTATGAAATCTTGAACCCCTCTTGGCTAGGTTATTGATAGAATTTTTTTTGAAGGAATGTATTCTTTTTTGCCGTATCGTACCTAGATTTTTATTGAGAAGCTTGCACTTGGTACCGATATTCTTTTATATAGGTTGGAGTGTGCTGGAACCTTGTCCACATATTAACTACCATTGTCTAACTGAATTTCCAAAAAATAATATAAAATGTTGACAACCTTAATTTACTATTAATACATTTTTAATCATCACCTTAACCACGACCTTGAGGCAATCTTCACAGGACGACGAAAAATTATTACTTATGACCCAACTTAGAATCTTTATTGAAAAATCGAAATTCAACAAAATCAATGCTCGATGGTTAATCCCATGATAGAAGTGAGATTTTTTTCTTCGGTTTTGTTATTGCACCTAAGTTTGTAATATAAAAGGGTTTCTACCTCAAAGAGCATTTTTCTCTTTTTTTGTACTATTTAATTTTCCGAGTTTTGTATTCTTGTGTTTCGTTTTGGCACTTAGAGATCAAATTTCATTAAACGGGTTTTGTAAAAAATTCCAGTTTCCTATTTTATTTCATCTGAACTTCGTAGTTTCTTAGTGACTCTTCTTGTAACACCCCGAGTTCCGGACTAGGGTCAAACCCATATGTAGATCCGAACTCGAAGTGTTATGGTTCGGAACGAGACTTATGCATAAATTTATTCTTGCTAATTTACTTTTATACCAAACATAATTGAAACTTTTATACATTAATTGAAGCATATGAAATACATTAAACATCGTTCAAAACATTTTCAACTAAACATTTTTTTAAATAATTTACGCTTCAAACAATACAAGAAAACAATGCAATCATTAAGTTACTCATTTCTAGCTTCCACTTCCAACTTCCATAAATCTGCAAGGAATGTCAATTGGGGTGAGATGACAGCTCAATAGAATGCATTCCCTTTCTCAAAATATATCAAAACATGTCAACCAATCAAGCAAAATGTGTACAACAAGAGTATATGGTTCACCTTCAAAGATTTAATTATATTTATGTTCATCAACTATACTCACAATCTATCAACTCCTCTTAAATGCACGAGTATCCTCGGTTCGTGCCCCGCCTATCCGTGTATCCTCGGCACAGGACCGCCAACCTCACTTGCACGAGTATCCTTGGGTCGTGCCCCACCTATCCGTGTATCCTCGGTATGAGCACCGCCATTCAAATAAATATATTCATTCATTTATAAATTCACACTACAGTTGCACGAGTATCCACCTATCCATATATCCTCGGTACGGGCACCTCCATTCAAACAAATATATTCATTCGTTTATAAATTCACACTACCGTTGCACGAGTATCCTTGGGTCGTACCCCACCTATCTGTATATCCTCGATACGGGTACCGCCATCCAAACAAGCATCTCCAATTATTTATAAAATAATTTTATCATACAATTTACATTTTGATATTCCAAACCACTTCATCAACAAGTCATAAGTTCACAACCCAACTAACGATGTAATTCTTTCAATCATTTAAGCAAACACACTAACTACATAATTTTACTTTATGGTTTCGTAATTATAACTTCGTCCGATCTACCTCAAAATTTTAGTGAACATTCCTGACACCATCATGTATAACATATCCAAATTTCACATTAAACTAACAGCTCAATCGAAAGATATTGATTTTACAAACGCATCACAAAATCTAGGCAGATAACATCATTTTACCAAAATATTCACCATAAATTCATATTAGTCTCAAATTAATAAAATCCAAATCACAATGAAAGATAAGACATTTATCTACAACTTTTGTTAATACCATAAATCATTTTAACATCATTAAGACTGCCTAAGAACATCAAAACCATAGAAAAACGAAACTGTCCAGAATTTCAGAAATCATAATTCAAATTACAAGGAACATTCAACGGTGAATTTGCGTAGGAAAATTCTCAAATTTTAACAAGAGATACCTAATCATGTTATCTATCAATAAGAGAAGTCTGATCATCAATAAGAGATATATATTTATTCAATTAAATTGCAGAAACATAACAATACAAAGGCATGCGAAATAAACACCAAAGATAAATACCAAAAGAGAAAGGGTTTAACATTCTACCTTAATTAATTTGATCATCTCCATACTCTTCTTCTCTAAAAGAAACCTAGTTCCATCTCCTTCTTCTTCTCCCATCCTTTTCTTTTCTAACCTCTTAACTCTCTCTCCTAATTTTAATTATAATTATAAAACCTATATTAATACAATATTAAAACTAGCACTAATATACAAATTTATTATTTTGTTTATCTTTTCATTTTCTCTTAATTTATCTATTTACTAAAATAAATTAAGTGACTCTATTTCCACCCATAGCTTTCCTAGTTCAAGCAACTCACCTAGGCTAAGGCCAAGGCACAACAACCTAAATAACAAGCTAAAGAGTATAACCCGACCTGAAATGGTAAATAAAAATATCGGGTATTACACTTCTTCTATTTTGTCGTTGTTGTTCTTCTTCTTTATCCTCTTCAACTGAATCTGGTTTTCATAAACTTGATAGTATCTTCTTGCAGGTTTTGGATTTTTTTATTAAAATATGTGGGAAGTTTCCTAATGATTTATTTTTTATGGATTGATTGGTGCAGTGATTTCTCTGCAAATCCTAAAACTTATTTAACAGGAATAAAACAAGAGAAAACCGAAGAAAGGTCTAACATAAACCTTTAATTTATCTTTGTTGTACACGAGATATTTTTTGAAGCCAGTGTTTCTATTATACACATGCATTATAGTTAACACTTGAATCTATGAGTTTGAATATTGTTTTATTGCTATAACACTTATCAACTATGTTTTTTTTAATGATTATCATTCCTTTTTTTTTCTCTGGAGGTAATTAGTGTTACTCATCACTATTTTAAATTCTTCATTACACATTAAAATAATTATCCACATTTTCGAAAACCTAAACCAATTATCAATTTAGGATTCATAAAACACCAAATTTATTTTTAATTACGGATTTCACCATTTTCACATTATTCTTGAAGAAATATGTACTATTTTATATGTGCAAATTTGCAGTTTGATTTTTTTTTCTTGCAATTGGATATCTGTATATAGATAAAAAAAAATC
>JAJJMB010006682.1:0-12245 GCA_023531105.1 Papaver atlanticum | reverse complement strand
ATGTCATCTACCTATGTCCCTTCGCTAGCTGCCTCTCTCTAGGCTAGGCTCTACTTTTTCATCTTGGCCGTCGAGGTATCCCTCCTTGGGATGGGATAAAGTATATCTGCGAAGGTGTCTTCTGCTACTCGGATTCCTCTGTATAACGAGGGCTCCACAGTTATCCTGCACGCGACCACTAAGAACGTGACACGTGCTCCGCAGAATATTGATATTCACAGTTTGCCCATTTTCTTTCATATTCTACCGTTTGGTAGGATTGGAAGAAAAAACTTCCATAACGCCGTCATTTTTGCACGTACCGGTTGGGTGGTCCCCATGTGTCCTTTCATGCAATAACTTCCCCTTGAATTTCGAGACAACCAAATTTTTGGATTCTCCAGCCGCCTATAAGAATAGAATAAGAATGGGAATTTAATTAACTCTCCTCTCTCTTCACGAACTATCGCTCTCTATCCCCTTCTCAGAGATTTCGTCGTCCTTTTTTCCTCTAATTGTTGGTTTTCTTCTCGACTCCCAAAAGCTCACGCTCGTTTGTCATCAGCAGGTTAGTGAACATTGTTTTTTTTTTTTTCCAATTTCACTGATGTTTCTCGTATTCTCCATGCTTGGACTTTTTGTTGTTGATGTTGCTTCCATCGCTGCATGTATCGATTTTTGTCTCTTTATGCTTCTTCATGTTATTTGAAAGCATGGGTTACTTTCCATTTTGTGATTTCGCCATGAATATGCCATGACTCTTTATTGTCTGCAACTTCGATCATGATGGTTAATGATCCTCCGTCTCGTTCCATAAAAGAATTAAGTTGCTTCCTTTGGTTGGTTTAGATAAACCCATACCCAAAGTATGTTTGTATTTTCCCCAAATGTGTTTTTGAGTTGTCTGTAAATTTTATCCGCCATTGTTGAAGAACTGTTCTTCCTGCTAATGTTAGGAATCATGAGACTTCTGAAGAAGCCTGCGCGGAAGGATCCGAGGACTTGATCGTCCACTGAGCCACCTCCGCGGATGGATCATCCTGATACTACGCCCTCTCCACCCCCTAAGGACACTGAGGTACCTAAGGGACCTGAGGTTGCCGTGGAAGCTGAGGTAGAAGAAGTTGCTGTTGAGGACCCTCCTCCCCCTCCACCTCATTTTGAACTCCTAAGGTTGCAGCTGCGTGACAAAGATAGCTATGCTAACTTGTCTTTGACTGAGATCTCCAAGTCTTTCCGTATGCATAAGTTTGACATCTCTTTTGTTGATGGCCCTGATGTTCTCACTGAATCCTTAATCAAAAGCTTCCCTTATGATGAGAACAACCTCTTGATCAGTGTTAGCCAATTGGCCGCAGGTATGCTACTGCCTTTGTTTAGTAGAAAGGATCCTTTCTACTATGATATTTTTTCTACCAGGGATGACCCGGTAAAAAAAATCAGGTTCGAGGGATCATGCAATACACTGGTAATTATTGGCGTGCCCTTCGTGAGTGCTGGTACCGTAGCAAGGGTAAGATTACTTTGAAGTCTTATGACCCTTTTGCTCCTGGGATATCTAAGAAAGAGGATTACACCCATGCCAACTTCAATGCTACCTATGCTGATGCTATTCATAAAAGCAACCTTCTTCCTTGGTGTGTTGTCCCTCATCGTATCCATGTTACTGCTAAGCATATTAGGGAAGGCAATAGCCTTTGTTTGTTGGAGGAGATTGACAAGACTGGGTTGACTGTTATCCCTTACTCTGCTAAGCTCTTCTTTCCGAAGCCTGATCGTATTTGTATGGATTATGATGATCGTTGGGCGCGTACTCCTCTTCGTGTGGTAGGTCCCTGGGCCTACGGTTTTACTACCGCAGATCTCAACGTCCCTCGTACATCTTTTTCCCTGCCTGCTAAGTATGATGGATATCAGCCTTTGGTTTTCAACCCTGCTACTTCTCATGAGGTAACCTTCGTCTGCTGCAGAAGTTTTTTATTTTTTATCTTTGTTTTGTGGCCTTTTCTCAGTATTCTTATGGTTTCTTTGCAGCCTGCCCCTACTTCTTCTGCTAGGACTGCTCCGGGTTCTACTGCTGGGACTGCTCCGGGTTTTACTGGTAACTCCGTAGCTACCAGGACCAGGAAAAGAAAGGCTTCGATTGAAGCAGCTAAGCCAACACCTGCGGAGGTAAGGATTATATCCATACCTTGATGTTCGTAGATTCCTTAGTATTTTTCCACTGATCCTTAGCTGTCGCATGTGTTCTTCTATAGTCTTCCAAGAAGAAAGGAAAGTTGAAGGATGTGATCGATGTTGAAGAATCCGATGAGGATCCTAAGGCTGCTGAGGAGGAACAAGATGACGAGGATATGGAGGACGTTGAGGATACTTCCCTTAGATGACATTGAGGAAGATTTTTCCAAAGATAGCCCCAGTCCCTTTCGTGCTGTCTCCATGGAAGGTGATAACCTCCCAGTTGATGGTGGTACTTCGTTGGTGAGCCTGGTTAGTGCTCAAGTTGCGGCTCCTGCTTCGCTGCCAAGGGTACCCTCATTTTATGTTCCTGGTTTGCAACCTGTTGCCTCATCTACTACCAGTGCTATAGTGATATCTTCCAAGAGTCTTCCATATTCTCCTGCTACTTCACTCCATTCGAGTGGTTCGTTTGCGAAGGGTGTTGCTCCTGTGGTGAGGGTTAGTAGTTCAGACTCTCAGCCGAAGAAGAAGGTTGTGATTTCACTTGCCAGCTTCTCCTTCAATGCTACGCCTACTTCTTTGGGAAGCGCTCAATCTGTTTTTACTTCCCCTGCTAGCAAGGTTGTTGGACTTCCACCTTCGTCACCAGATTGGACCGTACTGGGTAATCTTCCTTCTGCTGGCGATATGGACTTAGGTGGTACTTATAGTCAAGTGTTTCCTTCCATTCCAAGCTCATACACCATGTCGTCTCTTCGTCGTGGTGAAGATTCAGTACTTATGCCCCATGCTCTTTCTCAAGCGACTGGTGGGGTTCTTACGGATCTTTGGAGGGGTAAGTTGCCTGAGAACTTGAGCCTTGGGAGTTATGACGATGCCATCCTCAAAGTCATACTGCGGGATTTAAAGGGTCCCTTTTTTGCTGGGTTTGATCGTCATCAGCTGGCTGATTCTTTGGAGGTTGCTTCAAGGTTGGATACTTTGACTGCTCAGTATCAAGTGGCCAAGGATCTATTATTTGACCTAGACTTCCTTCGCTCTAGTCAGAGTTTTGGTGAAATCCGCAGGGGCAGCATCCAAGAGATGGAGACCTTCATGGATACCTACGTTGATTTCCTCCCCCGTCTTCCTTGTTCTCAGTAAGTGGTTCTTACCTTATTGTTTTGTGCATTGCTTTGAACCTTTGTTTGTTCTTATGCTCCGTTCTTTGCATCTTTGCAAACAAATCGATGTTGGGTGTACCTTGTTCAAGTTTTATAGGGCCAAGTGTGCTCACTTTAGTGCTCTGTTAGAGTGTGCTCGTTAAGACTATGCCTTTGTTCGCGCACAACATCCTTCTTCCAATGATGCTGCTTCTGCCACCAAGGTACCTTTATTAGAGAGTGAACTAAGGAAAACTCAGAGGTCCCTAGAAGCTTGTTTGCTGGATCTTGAGAGAGCTAATAATGCTGCGAAGGTTGCTGAGGAGTGACGCAAGGAAACTAATTCTACTTTGGCTGTTGAATCCTCCAAAGTCTGTTCGTTCCTTATTTCCCTTAGCTTTGTTTTCAATTTTTTCTGGTAGTATAGTCCTGAGAGAACCTACGCCTGCCTGCTGGTAGCTCCGGTGAGCTTAGACATCTTTAGGAACAAGTAGCTAAGTTGACCTCCTATGTTTGGTACTATCAGAAGAAGTCTGATAGGTTGATGAACGTGACTGTTCATAACGAGGCCCAAATCTCCCTTGAGTCTGCTCATAATTCAGACCTTGTGAAGAAAATGGTTTTGCTCCGTAAAGAGTGTGACGAGACTCTCAAGTGGAAAGAGGATCTTATTTTAAAGAAAAAGGAGGATATTGCCTTAGTTGAGAAACATCTCTCAGCTCAAGAAATTATCCGTAAAAAGTATTACGCAGATTTTGAAGATGCCTGCGCTTCCTTAGCTAAGGTTATCGCAGAGCGTAACGTATTATCCTCAGAAGTCTGCTCCCTTAAGAACATGCTTAGTGAGGTTTCTTCAATGCCTTCCTCCATGTCTCATGCCTCTATGGTTAAGAGATTAGAAGAGTTAGAGAATGTTTATCAGGCCTTATCCTCTGAGAATGCTTCGCTTAAGATAGATGTGGAAGATCTCCGAACCGAACGTGATACCCTTGTGGAGGATCTTGATGCTGCTGAGATGGATCTTGCCGAAGCCCAGCATAGTTTAGAAGAGTCCCTTAGCCATGCCGAAGGTAGCTTAGGATTTTTTCTTATTTTCGGAGGATTATTCTTGCCCCGTATTTCCTTCGTTCTCTACTCATTCTTTCTTTATCCGCAGGTCTCCGGAGCAGCTTGTAGGTGTGAATGCTAAGGTCAGCCATCTCGAGAACCAAGTATCTTCGTTGGAGATTGCCCGTCAGTTTGATGCTGCTGCAAAGTTTAAAGCTGAGGCACTTCAGCAGACCAACGATCAACTTAGCGCTTAGATAATCGAGCTCCACCGGAAATCATCCTCGGATCTGGAGGTCCAGTCTTCTCAGATGAAGGTGCAGTTCGAGCGTTCGGCTATTAACTATCAACAATGCCTTTGCTTAAGCTGAACTCCAAGCTGACGGAGTTGTTTTTCCTCGTCTTCCTTATCATTGATCCTGTTGTTTTGAACCTTGTTTAAGTAAACTTCTCTTTGTTGTTTTATGTTCTCCGCCGAGATACCTTTTTTAGCTGAGATGTCTCCCTTTTTTTGAAATAATGCCTTTGTGGTAATTTGAACCTTTGTTATCTGCCATGAAACTTTTAAGAAATGTTAGACATGTTTTGGTAAAATTATTGTTTCACCTTTATTACTCCATGAATATTTTATTTTAGACGTAATGTGTCTAATAGGTCGCACTTTCAAGTTATCACAAGGTGCTAAGGTATGCTTAACCTTTGGTGGAACATTTAACGTCCTACCAGGATATACTTTGGCCAGAAGGTATCATGGTGGAGAAGGTCCCTACGTGGGCAATATTTTTCCTGTAACCTTACGCGTTCAGCGTGGAGACTGCTTTACTTCGACAGGGTATCTCTATAGGGATATCTTATCTTTTATTATGCCTAATGAAAGGAGCCATCGCCCCGAGGATCCGAGATTGACATATGCACAGTTATGCCTTGCCTTGCCTCATCGTCACTGCTGACGGAGGGTGTTTATTCTAACCCAATTGTATTAATCAAAGCTAATTTTTTAGCAAGAAGTTTCTTTCATTGATTAGTAAGGTTTATAATACCTTTGGTCAGGGATAGAACATGGTGGGCTACTTCCCGTTCCTTTCTTATCCTGAGTAATCACCATTCTTTTTACGGGTAGTACTTTTGTAGGTACATTGCATTCCAAGGGTGCTGTAGCACTTCATCTTTAAGGGTTCTTAGGTAGTAAGACCCTTTTTCGGCGATGTCGTGTATGATGTAGGGCCCGTCCCACGTTGGAGCTAGCTTGCCCCACTCCTTTTTCCTTTGATATGGTGGTATCTGACATAGTACGTATTCCTCAGCCACAAAGTTTCGATGGATGACCCTTTTGATAGTTTACCATCTTTTGCAGGGCTACCTCCCTTCTTTCTTCTAGGTCATCCAGCTTTTCTAACATCAAGTCTGTTGTTAGATTTTTCTCCCAAGCCTCCGTCTTTGTTGTTGGGAGTATAACCTCCATTGGGATGACTGCCTCGGCTCCGTAGGTCAACAAGAATGAAGTTTCCCCCGTAGCTGACCTTATTGTAGTTCGATAGGCCCATAGGACGCTGTGTAGCTGTTGGCACCATTTCCTTTTGTATGCGCCTAGCTTCTTTTTTAAGTTCATTGCTATGGTTTTGTTGGTCGCCTCCGCTTGTCCATTGCTTTTAGGATATATTGGAGTTGACTTGTTCTTATGTATGTTGAAGGTATCAAACAACATGTCGATGTTCTTTCCTTGTAGCTGTTTTCCATTGTCTGAGACTATGGCGGTTGGTATTCCGAACCTGCATATGATTTGCTCAAACAAGAATTTGAAGAAATTTGTGTCCCTAATTCTTTCCAAAGGCTTTGCTTCCACCCACTTGGTGAAGTAATCCGTAGCCACGATAAGATATTTTATTTTTGATGTTCCCTCTATCAAGGGTCCAACAATATCAACCCCCCCATTTGACAAATGACCAAGGGCTGATAACCGAGTTAAGCTCCATTGTTGGTACTTTGATTTTCTTGGCAAAGCGTTGGCATCTTTCATATCGCTTAGCTACGTTCTTTGAATCTTCATCCATGCTTAGCCAGTAGTATCCTTGCATCTTGACTTTAACCGCCAAAGATCTTCTTCCACTATGGTTGCCGGCATCTCCGTTGTGTAGATCATGGAGTATTTTCCTTCCTTCGGTTCGTGAGAGGAACCGCATTAGGGGCCTGAGAAATGACCTTCTTTACAGTATTTCATCATGAAGGCTGTACATTGCTGCTTTTGACTCGAGTTTCCGAGCTTCTTTAACGTCGGCTGGTAATATACCTTTGTCAAGGTACTGGTGGATTGGGATTCTCCAATCATCTTCCGCTTCATTTCCGTCACCTTCATCTGATATGGACTGGTCTTCCTCGGATTCTTTTGCTTTATCATCTGATTTTATCATTTCTTTGCTTGCTTCTCTTTTGTCTGCTTCTCTCATGGCCCGAGTTTGAACGGAAAAATCTTCCTCAGCGTCTGAGATAGGTCCTTCTATCAAAGGTTCGTATATCCTTCCGATTTGTATGGCGGTGGTGCTTCTGTCCCTTAACATAGAAGATATGAATGCTAAGGCATCTGCGTGTCTGTTGTCCTTTCTACACATATGTCTGAATTTTATGTTGTTGATATTGGACGCATGCTCCTGGGCTAGCTTCAGGTACGAAGATGGGTCCAAAGTTTGGTATTTGAGCTCGATTTGTCTAATGACCAGCTGAGAATCGTTAGTCAATCGAACATCTGTCAGGCCTAGCTCCCGTGCCAAGCATAAACCATGTATGGCCGCCTCGTATTATGTGATGTTATTGGTATATTGTTCGAATTCTAACCTAAATGCATAGATGAGTCTGTCTCCGGTAGGGGTTGTTATTACAATCCATATGCCTGCGCCTTCTCCATTGGAGGAGCCGTCTACGAATATTTCCCACCTTCGTGAGTTCTTAGGTAAGAGTAAGTCCTCCGGTTCTTGTTTATCTTCCTCCATTCCTGGGATGTCATCTATTTTTGCATCATCGCTGAGAGGTAGGTCTGCCAGAATGTCTGCTAAGATTTGTGATTTCTCAGCCTTCCTTGTTTCGAAAATTATTTGGAACTGTTTGATCATGGCATTCCATTTTGCCACCCTTCCAATTTTCTCCGTGCTATCGATAATTTGACCTATCTGAGCCTTTGTGAAGACTCCGATGGTATGTGCGTCAAAATATATCCTTAGTTTTTGTATTGCCACTACTAAGGCATATATGAGTTGCTCCACCTTGGAGTAGTTACGCTCCGCTGGACTGAGTGTCTTGCTGGTGTAGTAGATGGTTTTTTCTCCTTGCCCTTGGTATCGTACCAATACTTCGCTTACAGCGTAGCTTGTTGCTGCTAAGTATAAGGTGAGTATTTCACCTGGCTCCGGTTTTTGTAGGAAAGGAACTGAGGCCAGGTACTCCTTGATTTTTTGGAAAGCTTGTTCGCATTCCGTAGTCCACATGATCCTGCTTCCTTTCTTTAGCGTATCGAAAAATGCTTTGCATTTGTCCGACGATCTTGCTATGAATCTTCCCATGGAGGCTAAGATTCCATTTAATTTTTATAATCCATTCAGCGTTTTTGGAGATGGCATCTCCATTATTGCTCTGACCCTTTCGGGGTCCACTTCTATTCCTCGCTTATTTACCAAGTACCCTAGGAATTTTCCTGAGGTTACTCCAAACGTACATTTCTCCGGATTGACCTTCATGTGAAAGTTTCTCATGGCTTCGAATATCTCCCTTAGGTCTGATAGGTGATTTTTCGCCTCCTTGCTTTTGACAACCATGTCGTCTACGTAGACCTCTAGTATCTTTCCTATCCATGGCCTAAAGATTTTGTCTACCAATCTCTGGTATGTTCCCCCCGCGTTCTTTAGTCCAAAAGGCATCCTTGTATAGCAATACAAGCCTCGTGGGGTAAAGAACGCAATATGCTCCTGATCTTATTCTGCAAGTGCGATTTGGTTATAACCAGAGTAACCATCCATGAAGGATAGCCTCTGGTGACCCTCGGATGCGTTGACCAGTTGGTCAATATTGGGTAGCGGATAGCTATCCTTGGGGACTGCTTTATTGAGATTGCTAAAGTCGATGCAGATACGCACGCCTCCGTTCTTCTTAGGCACAATCACTGTGTTGGATATCCACGTGGGATACTTGACTTCTTGTATGAATCCTGCTGCTAGGAGTAGTTGCAACTCATTTTCCAATGCTACATGGTAAATATCTGCCACCTTGCGGATACGTTGCTTAAATGGTGCCATTTCTGGTTTGAGCCGAAGGTGGTGGGAGACCAAAAACGGGTCAATTCCTGGCATGTCTTCCATTGACCATGCGAAGACATCTGCGTAGTCCTGTAGCATCCTTTGTAGTTGCATCTCCTCGTCCTCTTCTAGTAAAGTTCTGATGGTGATCATCTTTTGCTCTTTCTCTGTTCCAATGTTGATTTTCTTTGTGGGTTCCACCGGTGAAAAGGTTGGTTTATGAGGTTGTAGAGGAGTGCATTTCTGTAATCGTCATTTGGCAGAATTTTCCGCTACTAGAGTGGTGGAGGTGCTTGCTTGCTGAGCTGAGGGGACTTCGGGGACTTTGAAGCTTCCGTTCTTTGCTTCGTTGGTATTCTCCCTTCGTATTTTTCTTTCATGTTGCTGTGCAGCAGCTCTTTCTTCGTTGAGTCTTACCTCCGCTAGATTGCATAGCCTTGTATCTTGTTGATCTCCTTTGATTTCCATTTCGCCCATGGGTGTTGGGAATAGAAGGTAATGGTGATAGGTCGAGGCCGTGCCTCTTCAACGATGCACCCAGAGTCGTCCCATAATGACATTGTATGGCGAAGGTGCCTCCACAACACAGAACCTTGTATTGGTTAGCAAGGGTCCTGCGCGTACCTGCAAGATAATTTCTCCTTTTGGCCTGGAGACTGCTCCGTTAAAACCAGATATTGTGCAAGTGGATGATTCCATTTGCTCAGCTGTTAAACCCATACGTAAGTAGGGTTCGTAGAACAACACATTTAACAAGCTGCCCCCATCAATGAGGACCTTCGTAACATTCCATCCATGTATTGGAAGAGTGATCACAAGTGGATCGTTGTGCATCTCGACTTCTTGGTTGACGTCCTTTGTTTAGAATGTTAATGGCGTAGCCATCCATTCTTCCCAGGTGCTAGTTGGCGGTCCACTTAGCTTGAATACTTCGTGGGCTTCTAGCTTTCTTCTGTTTCGAGCTAGCTCGAGGATATCTTCGAGTAGATCCTCTTGGCCTCCATTTGAGAAAGTGATCATGTTAATGTATGTGCCATCCTGTGGTAACTCCACCCTTTTCTTGGGGGCTACCTCAGTATCAGCAGGTTGTATCTGCACATATTCCATGAATTTCCTTCGTCTATGAATCTCTGAATTGTGTTCCTCAGGTGGTAGCATGTGTCAGTTGTATGCCCGTAGTACTGGTGGTATGCATAGTACTCCTTAGCATCCTTTGTTTTATCTGGCTGTTTCCCCCTAGTGTTAGGATAGGGAAAGTCTGGCTTCGCTCCTTCCTTGCTTAGGATGTGTGAGAATGTTGTGTTTAGCATTGTGTAGACTTTGTCTACAAAGTCTTCCCTTCATTTTCCTATGCCTTTGCCATCTCCGTACATTGATCTTTTGTCCCGCGAGATGGTTCTGCCCCCGGCTTCGTTTTGCCTCTTAGGTATCTCCGGAATTGGTTCCAGAGAGTTCGTTCGTTGCGGAGCCGTTGTTGTCTTTGTTTGTGCTTTGGGGTTGTCCTTCTGGATTTCTTCAAGTCTGATATAGCGATTGTGAAGCTCCACGAAGATAGCTGAGGTTCTGTCAAGTCCGTACTTATAGCAATTAATGCTAATTTCTGGATTGACTTTTCCAATTGCTTGGCACGTCTTTTGCCACCTGTCTGTGTACTGCATCAATGTTTCCCGGGGTCCGATAGCTAAAGCAAATAGCCTATCTAACTCTTCCTTTGTTGATTTGTTATACATGTATGTCTCCAAGAATATCGTAGACAATTGCTCAAAAGATTCAATTGAGTTTGCTGGTAAATTATCATACCATGCCAATGATGATCCCGTCAAGCTTGCAGGGAAGTCCCTACAAAGTACTATCTCATCTATTTCCCAATGGGAAATGACACGGGTGTAGTACCGTAGGTGGGCTGTGGGATCTGAGGTACCATTGTATGCCTGAAACGTAGGTACTGGGCATAGGCTCCCACAAAATGCGAAAAGACAACGGAGATGTTGTCGCTTCTTGGAGTACTTCTTATAGCCTTGATCCTGCGTGGCCAGTCTTCAATCCTTGTATTTCTTTCCGCATCTTCTCCGTTTGCTCCATGATCATGTTCACATTGTGAGCATCTCTGGAAAATGCCTCCTCATAGTAAGACTGAGAGGGCTTGTAAGTTGGATCCATCTCATCTGGATCGTGCCGTGTGTTCCTGGCTCCCCCTGGTGGGTTAGCCTTTGGCGGGTTAAAGTCCACCCTTCATCTTCCTGAGATAACTCCGTGCTCACGCCTCTTTAACGGAGGGTGAGTTTGGGAACCTTCGATCTGCACATCCAGCATATCTGTCAGGTTCTGGTTTTCCTTGGCCATCACGTGCATTGCATCCTCGGTCTCCTTGTTTCGGAGTAGCAAAGTTGCTACTTGTGCTGCCATTTGTTCTTCATTGTGGATTCCACCACCCTGAGGAGTGCTGTCGGCTGGATCCTAAGAGTCATCCACTCCATCTTATATGACCGGAGCATCAGGATCTAGCTGGATAGGATTTAGGTTTCCCAACCCTCGTCCCGTATGAGCTAAGGTTCTGGTTAACCCTTCGTTAGCCGCAATGGCTTCGTAACATGGGGATGCTCCGGTAACGGCATGCCGTAAAGTGGTTGTGCTCCCGATGTTTGCCCCATCCCTTCACCATAGGTAGGTGGTTTGTTAGCAACTATTCTTCTTGCTATTTCACTTTTCCCGTCCTCTGCTTCATTTCATTGATTCGCTTGAGGTGGTTTTTGAGATCTTCCTCTTGTAACCGCTGGTCGTGAACTTGTTGGTACGTCACTTGGTTTCTGCATGCCTTTGGTCTTTAGTTATCCTGAGGTCACAGAAAAAATGAAAGTTTTTGCTGCTTGGATGCCTTTGCTAAAAGTAGCAGTTAATGCTCTGACACAGAAGACGGCTAAGCAGCTTTTTCAGAAAAAATACGAGAATGGCGTCTGAAAAGATGGGTATTTAATTTCTTATGACACCCTTGGAGAAAACAACCTTAAATGTTGAAATCAATTAAAAAAAGTGTCAGACCTCCCAAGAAAAAGGGGTTATTAAATGCTTTGGAAGATCTTTTCTCCTTAAATTCTCACTGAGATTCCTTAGTACTCAGAGGTACTCAGATCCAAAGGATACTCTGTCGGAAATTTTTTTTGTTTTAGTACCAAACAAATGTTTTAACGTTTTGTGAATGCGTTTTTGTAGAAAACTTTGTAGATCTGTAAGGTTGTAAGTCTTTAGAGGCTATGAACTCAAAGAACTTACGTAAATAATTGACGAATGGATCACTAGGAAGTGAGATCCTCCGTTGTTAAACTCAGATCTCTTTGTTAAATAAGATGCGTAAGTTAAAATTAAGGGACATAAAAACTCAAGCTGGTGAGCAAAACCTTCTAGCGCAAAACTGTGATTACGAATTTTCGCATAGTCTACGAAATGTATACAGCTCATAGAATCTAATACTAAGTAGTATTGATGTCTCAGTTGAACTGATAATGCTAAGTAATAAATGGTATTTAAGATCACAATAATAAAGAATAACACAAATTGAATATAAATGCTACTAAGTTATCATGAGACACAAGAGATTACGTGGTTCGACATTTGTCTA
>JAJJMB010006663.1:0-11709 GCA_023531105.1 Papaver atlanticum | reverse complement strand
GAGTCGGCACGTAGGATACTTGAGTCTACACGTAAGTTACATGAGTCGGCATATAAGTCAGCTGAGACAAATTACTTAGTTATGGACGAAAGAACTGTAACAATGAGTGAGCCTTCTTTAGAAGACACCCTCAAGAGGTTAAAAGAAAACTTAGATCCAGCATTAAGAGAACTTTCTTTAGAACAGACCCTTGATAGGATAGCTGAGTCGACACGTAGACTTGAGTTAGAGGCACAAGAAAGAATTGCTCGAAATAATCTTAATTTCCAATACAATGTTTCCAATAATACCCTTGAAAATGAGGATAGTTATTTACATAATCAAGATGATGAGGTTAGAATTGGTAACACTACTTATTTAGATGAGGTTCAACCATTTTCATGTTATTATAATGATGATTATGATGAGGATAGTGCTGATGAAGAATCTGAAATATGTAGGTATAGTGATCAGGAATTTGTTACTCCAATTGAGCTTTATAATGATAATAATATTTCTAGTTCAAATCCAAATAATTTTAATAATTATTCACCTATTCAAAAGGACGAGGATTTGACTAGAGATACCCTCGTTTTAGACGATGTAATATTTCCTTTTGAATTTAAAGCCAATAATGGTTTAGAGGAACGAGTTTATTCTGAGAATATTGTTTTAGAGTCTAGTGATTTAGAAACATTAGTCTTAGAAAAAGAAGATAGTTCAAATATGAGTGAGGATGCACCTCCCGATTATAACTTAGAAGAATCAATTGACCATTTTCAGGAATCCGATGCCCTAGAAATTAGGGAAATTATGACTAGTCTATCTAGAGACACTGAAAACTCTAAGTTTGGGGGAGATAATCATTCTCCATGTGCTTTACCGTTGACTCTTAGAAAGTTCCCTCACTTGGGACTTGACATATATGCCTCAACTATTTTAAAAGATTATCTTCATGCAAGTTTTCCTGAACCTAGTGATGTCCATAAAGAAGTTCAGTTGTTAGAAACCCATCCTCTGGTTGATGTGGTTTACCCAGGCTATGATACCCAGATCGATTTTGTTTTCCCATAAAAAACTTTTATACTAATTGTGGGAACGTATGAGTTTAAAATGTGTCAGTTATTTAGTTATGAGACTACGCCTAAGTACTTTAGGAGATTAGAATCGACACATTTGCTTAAGAATGACCACCACTCTCATTGTGGTCAACTGTGTGAGTCAAAATTGATTGACTTAGAGGATCCTCAATTATTCAGATTATTATTATGTGCTTCTAATTTTTTCCAGACCGTAGAACCTGATTTTTCTGATCTTACTTATGAGAAAGGGCAACCTATGAAAATATTTTATTTAGACCCCTTTATTGAACCTGAACCTGAACCATAGCTAGATGTAGTTGTCTTAAACAGGAAACTAGACAAGGGTATGCTTTATTTTTTTATTTTCTTGGCATGTTGCAGATTCCTTTTGTCTGTGATAACACTTTTTAATGCAAATGACCCACAGTTGTTCCGGCTATTGCTTTATGATATGAGGTGATTAATTTTTTCTTATGTCTGGCTGAAGACGTTAAACTTATCACTTCTTGGGAGGTAACCCATGCTCATGCAACAGGGTAATATCTTTCCTTAACTCTTTTGCTTCAAATGGTAACAGTTTCTCTTTGTTCATGTTTTTTATTTTATCTTTAGAACATTGAGGACAATGTTAGATTTAAGTTTGGGGGTATGGGAGAAACTTTTTAGTTGCATTAATAAACTCCAGAGCCTATTAAGGATGGCACTAACCAATCTAAGTGGATGGAAGCATCTTGGTTGTAGGAGTTGAGGAACCAATCTGAGTAGATGAAAACATCTAAAGAGTCTATTCATAAAAGCACAAAGCTCAGGTGTTAGAAATAACATGATAGTTTCACTGTATCTCGGAATCATCTTATTACTTCTGTTTTTGTTTTTGCAAATTTTTATGTTGATGTCTGCTGGGTTGAAATAGAGTGATTGAGTTACTAAAAAAAAAAAAAAAAAAAAACAGACCAGTTAGACCAATCGGAATAAATATTAACACTTGGATAGCAATATGTGTGTGTTCTCCCTGTCTCCGTCGCCTAAACAAGCGTGGAACGCAGGATCCACGGGAATTACCATGTAATCTGCTAACAAGAAGCATGCGCTTGGATCCAAAAGATCTAATCATGTCGTTAAAAATAAATAAATAAATAAATAAATAAATAAAGGTTTATTATAAAGTCGACCACTGGTTCCCTTGTATATGCCAACTGAGTTGATGCAGATTTATGATTATCGACCACTGGTTCCCTTGTATATGCCAGTTGTGTTGATATTAGTCGAGACCAGTATCTCAATCCATTAGGTCATATGTTCATCTTGGCATTGACGTCCATTCGCAACCATCTATTTCTTAATCTTTTCTTGTGATTTGTTTGATTCCGGATATTGTTGTCCATAGTGCGACTATCTGAGTAGAGCTCTGTCACTTATATATGAATTTTAGTATGCTTGAGTGCAAACTCATGTACATCAATTGGAATTTCGCATCAGAGTACTTCCTCCTGTAGTCAATGAGAGTATGCCAACCAAGGAGATTCTTTAGTGCCTTCTGAAGTTCTGCGTAGACAGCTAGGGTATGGAGTAAAGGTTTTGTGGGTATATCTCTTGTAAACCCTCCCGAGATTATAACTCGGCCACTAGGGCCACCTAGGGGTTCAAAGGCTTGTTGCACATGCTAAGTGCAATCGCGATGCCTGCGACAGTGAGTTAGGATTTTTATTATTAGATTTGCTCGGGACTAGCAAATAATAAGTTTTGGGGTATTTGATAGACGCATTTATGTGTCTAATATATCTCAATTGTATATATTGTTAGTGCTCGATTTTGTACTTATTTGGTTATTTTATGTATTTGTAGGTGTTTTTGGAAAAATAAGCTTTTGCGGCGAAATTGGCTCAAAATATGGCATTTGAACCTCCGTAGATAACGTACCATAAGCACCCTAGAAGTATGTTGGAGACACCCCAGAAATACCCCGGAGGAACCCCGAAAAAAGTGTTGAAAACATCCCAAAAAAATTACTAAAGGCACCCAAGGGACGAGTGTTATGCGGACTCCAGCATTTTGGATAAGGGGTAACCTTTCCCCTTCACATTCAAATTCTGAATTTGGGCAGTAAAATAAAAAAACATTCCTGGCAGTTTTGGTGATCGTGATTTGGAGGAGTTTGAGGTCGACTAAACCTCTGATTTTCATAGGATAGACTCCTTATGGGTCTAGGAATCTAATATGGGTGTTGAAATCGATTAAACTGGGCTCAATCGACGGATTTTTATGACAACAACAAAATATGGAAAGTCACGTGTGTGACCTGCTTTAGGAAATATTAGAGAGATTAAAGTGCTATAAACCTTCCCAAAGATTTGTATCTATCTAAGGAAGAGTTTAGAATCAAAAGGAAAGCTCAGAAACGCGTAGAAATTCTAAAACAAGAAATTTCCGCAACTTTGCCGTGAAGAGAAAGGAAGAGATTTTGGAAGATTTTGGAGAGTTTTTTGATATAAATAGATTGGTTGGGTCATATAGACGGGGGGGTCGAGAGTTTGGGGTCGATACGTAGGCTTAGGGAGGCTGCAGAGGCGGAGAAATCAGGGTTACAGGAAAGTACCCTGCTGCTGCTGAAGAAGAAAGAGACGAAGAACATTGGACGCACAAACACGGTCGTAGATTCTGCTGCAACATCAAACTATCGTTCTTTTTACAGTCTTATTCCTTTGTAACGGTGACTTCTGTAACGACCATTAAGTGTTGCAGATTCGCTGTATTATTATTTCTCTTCAATAAAAACACCTTTTGAGCTATGTTTCTATCTTATGAGCGTGTTTTTGATATGTGGAGCTAAACTCCAACATTGGGACGACGGAGGGAGTCGATTTTCATCATATTGTAAATTTAATTTATTCTTTTTATGACTTTTGCATTAATTTAAAATTGAAATATGATTTGAATTAATTAGTTGTCATTTAATTTGATGATGTATGCTTAGCTTAAATGTTTTGATACATCATGCTTAGGATTTACAACTAATCTTTTGAGAATCTACTTAGGCAAAAATAAGAGTCACCATATCATATTTTATTTGGGTTATAATTATTGAGAATAAATAAATTGAACCACATGCATGAGAATTGGCCAAATCCTTAGTCCCAATACCTCTCGCCCATTGTTTATAATTTTTGTTTATATATTTTTATTAAATTTAAAAACTCGAATCTTCACAAGTCCGAGAGTTTGAACTCATTTATTACAACAACTTTAAAATCACATTAAATTTTTGGTGTTAGTTTAATACCTGGAACCTTCTTTTTTGTTTCTAGGTAGCACAGCAGACGCGAAAGAACTTCCATACATAGAATGAATAGATAAGGGGATAATGGATCCCCTTGTCGTATGCCTCTAGTTGGTTTAAATTCATCACAGGGATTCCCATTTAGTAAAACAACAATGGATGAGGTAGATATGCACTGGTATATTAATGCATTCCAATCCTCCGAATAACCAAAAGCTTTTAGTGTTTGGATTAAAAAATCCCATTTAACCCTGTCGAATGCCTTCGACATATCGATTTTGAGTCATATGTTGCCTGTTTTCTTTTTACTTTTTTTCATTGAGTGCACAATTTCATGGGCGACAACGATGTTGTCTGAGATATGCCTAGAAGAAAGAAAGGTTGATTGCAATGGTGAGGTTAGAGCACTGTTTTCTTCTGGAGAGATGCAAGAATTTATATGAGAAAAGATTTCCTGCTCTGAGCTGTTACTAGTTTCAGAGAAAAGATCCGAGAAATATGAAGTCAGAACATCTGCTACTTCTATTCTCGAAGATACCACATTGTTGTCTTTATCTTGGATACAATCTATGTTGTTTCTTTTCCTCCTTTTCAGCGTAGTTAAGTGAAAGAATTTTGTGTTTCTTTCCCCTAAAGCTATATTATTATTCCTGGATTGTTGTTTTGCTATTTCCCCTTGAGAGTCATATAATGCTTCCAGTTCTAAAAGTTTTCTGTTTATTTGGTTTGTGTTATGAGCTGTATTTTGTTTTGCATTTAAGTTCTCAATAGATTTTAATAGGATTTTTATTTTTTTATTTGGTTTTCCAAACACATCTCTCTTCCAAGTGATGAGATTCTCTCCTAAAGTAGAAATATTCTCCAAGAGGTCTAAGGCTGGTCTATTGGTATTTATGTTCCAAGACTTCTTTATCACTTCTATACATGTTGGTTCCTTAAGCCAAGTATCATAGAATTTAAAAGTAGGAGTCAAGTAGGTATGCAGAGAGTGCAAGGATAAGAAAATTGGCCCATGATCAGAGCCAATTGCCACCAGGTTTTGCAGAGAAGCTTCCTGGAATTCATCATTCCATTCTGCCTTTGCTAATGCTCTGTCAAGCCTTTGTTTTATATTTGCACTGCCCTCTTATTACTCTAAGTAAAGATATTACCTGTGAAACCTATGTCTTCTAGGACTTTTCTTTGAATTAGGTTCAATACAAGCTCTACTTTCTTCCTATTAAAAGGTAGACCCCCCTCCTTCTCCTCACTATTAAAAATTATGTTTAAGTGTTCAATAACTAACCATGGCATTGGATTTAAATTTACCCTGCAATGTCTTCTAAGTATCCCATAATTTCTAATTTCAAATCATGTTTGGGAGATCCATAAAAGCAAGTTAGTAACCATTCTTTTGAATGGAAATTATTTTTAACTATAATGTTTATCATATTAAGGTTCCATTGAACCACTTCAAAATGAAATCAGCGTATTTCTCTTTACACCTTTACTCCTTTGCTCGCTCCTCCTAAAAAAGAAAAAAAAAACTGTGAATTTAGGGCAACAGAGAAAATCAAATCATCAATTGAAGAATCTGAGGATAACCATTAATAAAAAGAAGAAAATCTAAGAGTGCAGCAAGGGTGATGAAGAATCTGGAAGAAAAAAATCGAACATGAACTACATTTGTGTGTTCCTTAGAGCAGCGGAGGGGCTCCTGCCCCTTTTGGAGCATCCGGCTCCGTTCAAAATGAGTTATCAGGGGAGGGCTTTTGCCCCTTCGGGGAAATATTTCCATCTAATTGACAGAGGCAGCCACTATAAAACCTGCGTATCCCTCCCTCGATCAACCACCACTTTCTTGTTACAAATAGAAATCCTTCTCGACTATCACAACTCTTCTTCCCTTTTCACAGCTTTCAGCCAAACACCCATTTTCTCTTCTTCTCCTTCCCTTTTCTTCCTGCACAATAGATTCACAGAAGAATTCTTAACCAAAAACATCCATTCATATGTACTTTTCAGGTCGAATTAGATTTCGGTTCTTGGTTTCTTGCACATACTGACACTTCTGAGTTCTTATCAGAGAAAACGACACACTGTAATTCATTTCTTGCACAGAGACGAAGATTATAGAGAATGACCACCATTCGAGAAGTGCGCTGTGATGATCTTCTTGAATTAACCCCTCTGACGATTGGTCAGACAGTTGTAAGAATTTCTTTTCTTGAATCTTATTATTTTTCATTTAATCAGTGAATGAATGAATTTCCAACTGATCATTGAATTATGTTGTTGTAGATGGCACCTTTGAGAGATTTAATGTCCATCATGACGGAATTCCCTGAGTACTCTCTTGTTTGTGTGTCTCCTGGCAATCGAATTACTGGTTTCAGTAAGTAATTCTTAGTTTGGGTTCTTGATATATCAAACTTTACTCGGTTCTTGATTAATGGGTGTTTATTTGTGGAGAGTTGAGGGGTTAAGGCATCAGTACTTTGATTTTTTGTAGTTGCTGCATATAATACAGGAGAAGGTGCCGAAAGGCATTGCGCTATAAATGAGATACATTACCTGAGAGCAGAAATGTTTCTGATGTTAATGAAAGCAATTGAGGAGAGGGCTGAGGAGTAAGTTTTATCTGCTGCTGTACATGATCATGTTTGTTAAGCTTAATTTTGTTTCTAAGTTAGAATCTGATGGAAAGAATTGTTCTGAACAGGCATAAGGTATTTTATGTGGAAGTAGATTTGCTCTCGGATTACGACGAAGTGTTCATTGGAGTAAGCATCTCATAACTTTGGTCAATTTCTGTATGTTATTAGCATGCTTTTGATGGTACAAGATTGGTCAATTTGCGGTATTTAATTGCACGCCTTTCAGTTCACTATGTTTTGATTGACACTACTTTTATGTGAACCTTCTATTGTTGGAGTTTTAGTAGAGTAGTAAGCTTAATTTCCCATATAACAAGACTGTGCTAATGCTGTAGATTGGCATCTAGATGAATAGTACCCGGAGCGATAGCTTGTTGGTGACTGGTACATTCCTCTGAATGTACCAGTAATTAAGGAGCGCCAAAACCTGCATCTAGTTACATGAGTTTCCAAAGTTGGCTCAAACTCTCACTATCTAGGACAATGTAGAATATTTACTCTTAATCAAATTTTACTGAATCTTTTTTTTTGTTTCTTGAATCTTGAATCAGTGATGCTTTGAGTCATGACTATTGCTTATGCATATGCTTAAACAGTAAACCTTACCAATTTTTTCTTCAGATGGGGTATACTCGCCATAAGGAATATTTTGATGTCATTGGGGGAGAGCTAGTAAATAAGAGTAGTGAGTCTCCTTCCATAACCTGAAGTTCAAAATTAGACAGTATTTGCCAGCTATGATTTCGTATTCACAACAATCACTTACATGAAAATAATCTGAAAGCACTCTATGTTTCTTTGGTCATACAGTACTCAGGAAAAATTTGTCAGGTGGAGACTTGCATCTCTAAACAAAATTACAGCAGAAGTATGACAAGTCTGGTGCAGCAGAAGCTACAACAATCAGTGGCATCTAAAACTGGATTCTCGGTGCCTTCTTCTACTAGTCTTTCAAATGGGATTTGTGTCAATAATACGCATAAACTTTAAATAGCGAAGTGGTATACAATAAACATGATAAATAGTACGTCAAGGTGAAAGCTGAGTCTTCCATTGTACGGACTCATCCTGTAATTCACTTGTAGAGTTGTTTCAGAAGATGCGGTGTTAAGTAGTCTTAAGTGAATCTATCGCTGTCTTCATCTTGTGCTGGTGGTTATATACATTTGTTGAGGATGAACTTAGAAGTAATGCCTGATAACTCAGCGGTGGCATTCAAGCCCTAATAAATCTCGGTTGTTACTACGTGCATTTTTTTTGTGAAATACTCGTCATGTATCAGTATGTTTGTATCTTTCTGCAACATGTCTCATACCTATTCTTGTAAGTAATTTTTGTTTTCAACTGGAATCCACTTTCCAGTCATGAATCATGTTCAGACTCTTTGGTGGTAGCAGATTCTTATAATACTAAATAGACTTATCCAAATCTCTAAATTTTGTTCATACCAAAAATCTACTGACTTGGATCTTACTTGCCACATTGTACTGTAATTGGATCCGCAGGCTCTAGTTGGTCTGTTTTGAAACACAGTTATGAATTATTAAAGAAGTCCAACATGTCATCCAGGGCAGGCAGACCTTTCTTGCTCCAATCGTTGCAACTTACAAGTAGTATAAAACATCAATTTGTATTTGTGTGTTAAAAAATGTAGCTGTGTGCTGGTGTGCTAAATTGATGTTTTCATGTTGCTAACTGCACAAGTGTGGACCAGGGGTGCACGCACATACCCAACCCTACCCGCCATTTCTACCCTATCCGTCGCTGTTTTACCCGTACCAAGGTATTGAAAGCGTGAAGCGGAGCGTGACTCTTTTTTCTATTTTTGAGAAGCGATGCGTAGGTTGAAGCGTGAAGCGACGATTTATGGTTAGCGGTAAATCGTAAAATATAAAATTTGATATATTATAAATAGGTATGAAAATATTTATAAATATAAAATATAGGTAAATATTATCCTAAATAACTATGTAGAACAGTGGTTGAGTATTCACATACGACACATGAGTTGGTTACACCATTTTTTTATAATTTTTAGAACATTATTTCTTGAAGTTTGACCATTTTTCGCTTATGATTTTGGTCAAAATCATTGACTACACGCTTCACAGTCAGAACGCTTCAGAGTGTTTCAGAAAAAAATTGAAGCGAAGCGTGAAGCGTATGCTTTTAAAAAACCCATAACCCGTACCCTATCCTACCCGCCGTTTGATAGATAGGGTGACGGTTTTTTTTTTTAACCCGCCGTCAAATGGGTAGGGTGACGGGTGAAGCTCTAAATTAACTTACCCTACCCATTGTTTATTTCTCCTGCTTATTTTTTTCGTCATTTTGAAACATATCTCTTTTCTCTTCCAAATCAAAACCAAGTCGAAACCCTTTCTCCCTGTTCCAAATCTAGCAGGAGAAATCATTCAATTGAATTTTTCAACGAAACCCTTTCTCCTGTTCTTGCTCCATCTTCATCTAACGAGGAATTACAACAGGTAAATTTTGGTTTGATTATGTTGTGAACTTGTGAGGATTTTGTTTGATTTATATACTAATTTCATAATCTGCATGTTTGATTTTAGAAAGGTAAGACAAACTAGTCTTAATCATTAACTCAGTCTCATGATTTTACTCTTTGTACTATGAAATAAACCCTTATTCCTAAATAAATGAGATTTTATGAAAACCTAACTTGCATGTTAACTGATTGATGAAATTGCTCATAGGAATTAAGTTTTTCATGTTATAGTTGTAAATGTTGAGGGCTGGCTCTTTGGATCTTCTTTTGTTAAAGTTAATGAGAAGCAATTAACAACTGGGTCAAGCAATTCAAAAAAAGAGGTCTGCTGCTGGAGTTGAATTGGACTTCATGATGCTTCTCCATGTTAAACCAACACTAGCTTCTTATTAATTTACCTTTGATTGCTTGAGTTTTATAATTTTCCCATTTCATTTTAAAAACTGGCGTGTCTCTGTAGAGGATAGAAAGTAATTTAAGATATTATGTCACGACCTGAACGGGGATAAATAATTGTTGAGATGCTCAGATGCATAATGTTAATTCATTTAGGAATAGGGGTTAATTTCACAGTGCTCCCATCTCTGTACTCTTGCTAGCACATAGCTACATAGGTCTAGTATAATATGTTAGAATCAACCCCAGGGTGTTATTGTGGCGCTAAATGTCCTTACATTGGAAAAGGCTTGGTTGGATGAGACAGACGTGGTAATTTACAGACTAATTGTAAAGTGAATTAGGGTAATGTAGTTATGTACTGTTTTTCTCTCTATTACTCTTTTCAGATTATCGTTGTTATGTAAAGTGAATAAGGGTAACTGAGTTCCTCATGCACTCAACAGTCACCCAAGGCAAACCCATGAAATTGTAACTCTGATGTTGTTGGCATAGACTGTGTTTAGTAAGTGTCCTGACAATTTTGTTATGAATTTTAGGTGCTGTAAGTGAGCACAAGTCGATTGGCTCTGTGCTTATTGCAACCAGTGGAGGACTAAACCAACAAAGAACGAGGGTAAGTGAAGCTTTTCCTTATCCTGCATCCAAATCTGTCATATGTTTGATGCCTCTTAGTTGTGGTGAATGGCTTCTTAGTTATGGTGGATGGTTTATTAGTTGATTACAAGTGCTTTAGTGCTTCTTACTTCGTAAGAGAAACAACCCAGCTCATGATAATTGTATGTGCAATTTGTGTCACTTGAGTTTCATTCTGCTGATTATGGGTATCAGCTTTGCTGTAATACTGGGACTAGCTTTTACTTCTAGTGACATAACCATGATCATTCACGTAACTCTACTTGTTTTGATCACCAGGACATTGTTTTTCCTTCTTAGCAGGAATTGCCTTTGCTTGTCTCTGACTTTATTATGTGTTTTTTATCGCTGAAATTTCGGCGATAAAAACTAAAAATTACTGTTCTCGATGAAATGCGTTATCTGTGTTTTCTGAATTTTTGATCTCTATATCTTGTACCACATGGGTTCAATCTAAAATAAAATGAATAAGTGTCATTTTGGTTAGTTTTATAAACTACGAATACGCATTGAATAACACAGTAGAGTATCTGAGTATGACATCAATTCATTTTATTTTGATTTTTATTATGAGAACGGAATATGTATTGTTAATCAGTAATGTCTGATAATATAGAGAAGGGAGAAAGGCCAATTATTTGATCCCCATTATGAGTTGAAGTAAAAGTGTGCTCTTCTTTTCTTGTGGATGTCACATTGTATAAGCACTGAAACCAGATTTTAACTTATCCTGAAACTTTCATATTGCTTTTGCTACTTCTGCCTAGTGCCCTTTACTGATTCCTTTCTGAAGTGCATATAACAAGAAGGAATTACTCAACTATGAGTAATTTTCGTCCAATGTTGCTGTTAGCCCATCGTGATTAATGTTATTAGTTTTTCTTAGAAGTATAACCCCTGCAATAATTGTATGTTCTTACATTCATATTTGCTTGTGTGTGCGTTTCTGGATATAGGATCGACCTTCGACTAAGGTTCATGCAGCTCCTGGTGGTGGATCTTCCCTGGGTTACCTCTTCGGCGGAGGTGGTGGTAGCAACTGAGGTTGGAACGGCTGTTGTTACATGAGCTGATGGAAGATTAGCATTGGGTAGACTTGGAGCACTTTGTGAGCAGGTATGATTGAGAAATTTCTTTTCCATGCGCTCATCGGTCAAAATGCAAATATGAACTATGAACCTGTGCTGCTCTCTA